>CAUYLG010050247.1:0-213140 GCA_963573385.1 Cacajao melanocephalus | reverse complement strand
GCTCCAAAACTTTTCAATTTCTTAAAAAAAAAAGGAAAAGATTCTTAATTATTTATAATGGTTAGCCTATTATTTTTAAGTATGTAAAATTTATAGTGCACTGGAGTAGTGACTTTATGTACAATACTTGATATATTAGTCAACTAACATAGCACATTTATGTTTACATACAGTCTTGGTTCAGATTTTACTGTTGTTTATAAAATACTAGTTTTCATACCTGTGACATTTTTGATGCTGAGTCTTTGGCTTGAAATGTATCAAAACGCTTGTCAAAGAAAAAGAAATCTGCTTTAAGACAATCTCCCATTTACCTAAACATTCCAGTAAAAGTGAGTGGCTGTCTACAATTACTATCTGGTTTAGCAGACACTTGGAAAAATACAAGTATTCATTGATGACGATATTTAACGTTGTGTAACAGTTTCATCCCAAGCAGGGTGTCCCTTATGCTGCTGAGAGAAAAGAGATTTAGGAAAGATAACTTTTCAAAGAAGAGGAAAATAACAATTGAGTGGGACTAATGGTCTAATTAATCCCATTAAGTAGGAGGTCTATTCACATAGATAAGATGCCAGAGAGAGAGAGAGAGAGAGAAACAAACAGTGGGGGGCAGATTTTATTTCTGTCATTTCTATTCTTCCTTTCCACTTTCCCCACTTCGTAACTCCAGCTTTCATTTGAGCCAAGTCAAAAGAGAGACAAAACACCCTCATTTCTTAACCTGGTATCTACCAGGCCCTTTATTATTGTCCCTCTTTTCTTTATAGCATGTATAATACTGAAAATGTGAAGAGAAGGGGAAACAAAGAAAAAGATCCATAGGATACAAAATAATTGATTACAAATCGTATGTTATAGTGCAAGGGTACAAATCCACAAATGGTCTTTCAGAGATTAATGAATCACGCTTTACTAAAGGAGGTGGCCCAGTTGGACTGTAAAAATAAAGATATATTTAAGGAAGTTCAAAGACTTTTCTGTTTATTAAGTTTGCGAATACATGCATATGCCCTTTCAGAAAAATTACATTCATCTGCTCTGAGATATGGGTGTGAATTATTTATCTAATTACTTTGGTGAAGACAGAGTTGAAGTAGAAGGACATACCAGGAGGGCAAAGAAGGAGGGCCGAGGAAGAAGGAAGGATCTCAAAGTTCCTTATTTTCAAATAGTTTTCCAATCAATCCATCAGCCAACATTTGTCTGTTTTAAGCTCACAAAGAAGGCAAAAGAGACCCTTTGATTCTGCCATTTACAAATATCTAAAATAGTTTTTGGAAGCTTTTGTTTATCATTCAGGGCACCAGTATGTCTTTCCCATCTACCTTTTTATGTAACCAAGTTTTTAAAAATAATGTAATATAAGTAACTTCTTTGTGACATCAGATCAATGGCGAATTTATAAAATCAGTTCTAATTCTTAGGACAACTTTTTTCTTAAAAGGATCTGCTTTCCTTCTTCTTAGCATTTCAAGTCACATAGGTATAAAATAACATTTTATATGCATTTATGAGGACCTTCTTATCATCTTATCTGTCATGAGAGAGAATATAATCCAAATCATATAATATTTAAATTTATATGACATGGTCCTGAAATTTGCTCTAAATTTTTTTAAAACTAACTTTTTAAAATTTAAAAATGCTGGCTTTACTTTATCAAGAGGTTACATGGTTCAAATTTAAACCTGTATACCCTAGATTTTGTAATCTTTACAATATATGAGTGTGCCTATTGTCTATGTTTATATGAAAGCTTATAATTATTTTAATGAACATATGTATTAGTGTTCTTTAGAGACTGTTATGTTAAGTGAAGTAAACCAGGCACAGAAAGACAACTATCATACATTCTCATTTACTTGTGGGATCTAAAATTCAAATCAATTGAACTAATGGACATAAAGTGTTGAAGGATGAGGCCAGAAAGGATAGCAGAAGGTTGTGGGCAAGGTGGAGATTGTTAATGGGTACCAAAATAATGAAAAGAATAAATAAGACCTACTATGTGATAACACAATAATTATAGGCAATAATAACTTAATTGTATATTTTTAAAATAACTTAAAGAAATTGGATTATTTGTAACTCAAAGGATAAATACTTGAGGTGATAGATTAAATTAATTAAAAGAAATGCCCTAATTTTCAATTTTATCTTAATATTTCCAAAACATAGTAATAATAATAGCCATATAATGGTTTCTATTTTCACTGTAGGATTCTGTTCTTCAAATGGCGACTGACATAAACTGAAATGAGATAGGAAGGTAAACAAATTCCATTAGAGCACCTATCTAAAAAATAAGCGAGAGTTGTAGATTTCTAAATATAAAGTCTTTTTTTAATTTCTAAGTTCTTAGCAATGTTTACCAAGGTATAAAGCATTCCTTTCCTATCTTTCCACATAGTTACAAAGTTATAGATAGATGCACAGAAAGAGTTCTTGATGAAAACACTTGCCACATAGAATGATAACATGCTTCCTATTTCACAAGATACTAAAATACCATAGCTCCATATTTCCTTCTCATCAGCATTCCACTGGAAACCACTGGCCAATTTTATACATGCTGTCCGGTATGTGTCATGTAGAAAACAAATTTGGTATTTTTATGTGTAAAATCACAGGATACTGCCTCTTATTTGAAAATTCTGGAGAAACTGTGATTTTTTTTTGGCATTTAACTCAACTATAAAGGGAAGTTAAAATACACTTATAGGTAAATTTTACGATCAAAATCATAAAGTGTTAAAGATTCCCCAGCATTTCAGAATTCTTTATATCCTCTGTACAGTAGTTGAATTACCAAAAGTAGGAGGAAATGTGACTGCTGTATGATTTCCCCCTGTATAAAGTTGACCTATAATTCTTACATCCTTGCAAACATTTTAGTATGTGAATTATTACAAAGATTCTGCAGTACTATGTATAAAATACTTTATTTCTAAAGATTTCTATTCCAAAGTTATATTAACTCTAGCCTTGAGTATGAAGTGTGAATTCTTCTATAAAATAACAGTAATATTAGACTTCCTTATAAAGTCTGTATTTGTCAAATATTAATAACATTAACATTAGACATTCATGAAACCATATATTCCCTTTTGTAGATTTGCAGATAAGATACTCTTCAACAATTATAAAGAAAAAAACTCAATGAACGTACTATTAAACAGCTCAGAAAATATATACATATTTATATATCTGTACAATATGTATATTTATTATATATTTTATATATGTTTTTGTATATTTATGCATTGCATATATACAATTTAATAACAAATTTATACATTATACATTTCTGGATTTAGTTGCTTATAAAACATTTACCTATAGATAAAACTTATACAAAATCTTTGTTTCAGTCAGCTTTCATGCTTTCTTCTTCAGCTCATTGTATTCCTTGTTTTTCAGCTGTGTTGATGTCTACTTTATCTGCTAGATAAAGCTATGAGTTTGCTCATTCCTTTACTAAGTGATTACTTTGTTACAGGCATCATGCCAATCAATCTCTCTTTTACTGAACTCAGAGCTAAAAGTTGCCAAGACATTTGGCTCTGCTGCCCAGTAATTTATAGCAGATAAAGAAAATTCAGGTTGAAAACAGGCTTGTGACTAACTGATCCCAGGCAATTTAATTGAATATGAGTCAATTAGAATTGTTAGAATTAAATGAAGTATATAAGATGCCTGAGACCTAGCAGGCACCACTATATTTTTTAATGGGTGTGTAGAGAGATGATAATGTACAGAATAAAGATCCACCAAAATAACACTAACTTTCTTAGAATTAAGATAATAAAGTCCTTCTTTCAAGAAGATCAGTTTAAACAAAAATCAAAGGTAAAGCAAAATAACACAATATTCAGCTGATATATGGAAATGTTTTACGTTGAATACTTCTCAATGCAATTTAAGCAACTTTGTTTTAATATTTATTATTTTTATTCATTCATATTTTAGTGCTCTAGGCAACTCTACTTACCAGGGATTTAATGTGATGCCTGTGTTGTTCCAGTACATCCCACTGTGGAAAAGACTATAGAGGAGAGGAAGAAGTATATTTAGAATTTTATGATTTATGATACTATATAGTTAAATGGTAACTTTCATCAGAAGCTCTTTCAAGTCTCTCTGAGTTTCAATAGCTGTAGGTAAGAAGGGTGATGGCTAGAGAAGAAAATAAAATTTACTCTCCTACAGAGTAATATCCCCTCCACTTAGAGTCCCTCTAATCTAAATAATTAAGCCTAATATTGATAGAGAATACTTAGTGGTATGTTTGTGTGACTTTGTTATTTTTACCTCATAAAGCATAACGATAGGATCCACAATTCGTCTCTGTGGTAGTATCAGCAAAGACATTGGAACTGAGCTCCGAGAAAAATCCTGTCTCTACGGTTCTTCTGCAGTTAGGGTTGCAAGGCTTAGCACACTGGGGATACCGGGGATAGGTGTGTGTTAGGGGGGACTGGGGAGAAGGGAAGTGACTAATGGCCAGGCGAAAAGAAAACCCCCATGACCTGAACTGAAGGACAGAAATGTGAATTGTGGTGAAAGTAGGTGTGGAGACAGACAAGGAAGACAGGCATCTGAGGAGCACCTGCAGGTAAGTGGGGAGGGGATTTGGTTTAGCCAAGCATCAAGTAATTGCTTCTCTTGACACAGTGCCCTGGCCTACTCGGGGCATTAGAAAAATTAGGTTTTGGTTGCATACTGTCTTCAGAAATAGAGTCTGGATGTGGAATTTACTGGAACAGTAGTTAACAAGCCCACATGTGGCCCTAGAAGTCTGTAGTTCTGAAAATAACCTGTCTAGAGTATGATATATTGGCTCTTTCATTGTTGGATTCAGACGTAACTCTATAGTGCTTATTGCTGTTAATTGGCTTAAATAGTTCAGTGAGCATCAGATCTGATGCGAGATTGGTTTGTGTTTAAATATCTACTCTCACACCTATTAACTGTGTGACCTTGGGCAAATTTTTTAACCTTTCTAAGACTTAGTTTCATGATATGTGAAATCAGGGTAATAATTTCTGTGCCAGTTAATATATTGCCTGGCACTTAAAAGCACTCAGCACTTTTTATATGACCTTTTTTTTCCCTTATAACCATTTATTATGTTAAAGGGAAAGGATTAAGGGAAATCTAGATCTTAGTTCATATATAGAAATGTGCATGTAAAGAGTATTCATATAATGGGGCCTAATGCAAACCACACTGAAACATTTTACACAAAGCCCTTTTAGTATTCTCAAACATTCTGCAAACTCTTAATGAAGTCTCAAATGTTATTTCATTTATATCTACCTGGAATGCTTAAAATTTCAAATGAAAGACCAGCCAATGATGATTTAATAGCCAATTTACTTCTTATAAATTTCTACTCTTTCCTTAACTACTTGAATGCTCTTTTTAATGATGTCCTAATTCTTGCTACCCTACAAGGCCTGATCTACCTTAACTTATTCTGGGAAATGACAGTCAATCTGAGAGGGAAAATGCTATAAGTTAATAAGCAGAATTTTAAAATGACCCTCAAGAGCAGCAGATGAATTGCTAATTAGAATTATCACTGTTGCCTCAATAATACTGTTCTAAGATCTGAATTATGTCAGGACATTAAAAGTAGAAAGTTCATTAATGTTTTTAATGCATATCTATTATTTATAAAGCAAGTCTGAGGTGGGAGTATAGATGTGAGTATATTATCTGCTTCTCACTGCCTGTCCTCTGAGTTTCTTATTCTTCCCTTCTGGCAGGAGCAGTAGAATGAAACTGGGCTCTTGCAGTCAATTAGGTCTTGGTTCAAGACCCAAGAAAATCACTTAACGTTTGTCCGACCTTGAACAGGTGATGTAATCCTTCTGAACTTCGCTTTCTTCATTTGTAAAAATCTAGGATGACAACAAGACCAGAAGTGTATTATATGAAGGTAAAAGGTATTAATATGCAGCTTTAGTGTTTAATGGTAGATTTTCTGCCCATGACAAGGATCCTGTGCTTCCTAATCTCAATCATAGGCTTTTCTTTCCATACTGAGACAATACTATTGACACATCAGTTAAAGAGGTATGAGCTCATGGTGATGACAAGTGTGTGTTGAATTAGATCAAAGTCTGTATCTCATCTAGTCCCTCTTGTATGCATCTTTGAGTAGAGTAGCTGTGGATATGGGTGGGAGCATAGAAGATCCTATTAACTGAATAACATCACTAACACATTCATGATTTTATCTTCATTAGCAATAGGACTCAAGCAATTGAATAACTATTGACTTTGTAAAAACACATGTGCATGGGCCGGGCATGATGGCTCATGCCTGTAATCCCAGGGCTTTGGGAGGCCAAGGTGGGCAGATCACTTGAGGTCAGGGGTTCAAGACCAGCCTGACCAACATGGTAAAACCCCACGACTACTAAAAATACCAAAATTACCTAAGCATAGTGGCACGTGCCTGTCATCCTAGTTACTAGGGAGGCTGAGGCGGAAGAATCGCTTGAACCTGGGAGGGGGAGGTTGCAGTGAGCCAAGATTATGCCATTGCACTCCAGCCTGGACAATGAAGTGAGACTCCCTCCCAAAACAAACAAAGGAACAAACAAACTCCCAAACAAACAATGGCACATGTGCAGGCTCTTGTGTGGAAAGATTCCTTTCTTATTTCTTTGTAGCACTGGTTTTAAAATATAAGACAAAATAATAAGCTTTAGTATGATATTGGCTGTGGGTTTGTCATAAATAGCTTTTATTACTTTGTGATAAGTTCCATCAATGCCTGGTTTATTGAGAGTTTCTACCATGAAGGGCTGTTGAATTTTGTTGAAGGCCTTCTCTGCATCTATTGATGTAATCATGTGGTTTTTGTCTTTGGTTCTGTTTATCTGATGGATTACGTTTACAGAATTGTATATGTTGAACCATCCTTGCATCCCCGGGATGAAGCCTACTCGATCATGAATAAGCTTTTTGATGTGCTGTTGCATTCGGTTTGCCAGTATTTTATTGAAGATTTTTGGGTGGATGTTCATCATGGATATTGGCCTGAAGTTTTCTTTTTTAGTTGAGTCTCTGCCAGCTTTTGGTGTCAGGATGATGTTGGTCTCAGAAAGTGAGTTGGGGAGGATTCTCTCTCTTTGTATTGTTTGGAACAGTTTCAGAAGGAATGGTACCAGCTCCTCCTTGTACCTCTGGTAGAATTTGGCTGTAAACCCATCTGGACCTGGACTTTTTTTGGTTGGTAGCCTATTAACTGCTGCCTCAACTTCAGCCCTTGTTATTGGTTTCTTCAGGGTTTCAACTTCTTCCTGGTTTAGTCCTGGGAGAGTGCAAGTGTCCAGGAATTTATCCGTTTCTTCCAGATTTATTGGTTTGTGTGCATAGAGTTGTTTGTAGTAATCTCTGATTGTAGTTTGTATTTCTGTGGAATCGGTGGTGATATCCCCTTCAAAGGGCTAATATCCAGAATCTGCAAAGAACTAAAACAGATTTACAAGAAAAAAACAAATAAACCCATTCAAAAGTGGGCAAAGGATATGAACAGACACTTTTCAAAAGAAGACATATATGAGGCCAACAAACATATGAAAAAATGCTCCTCATCACTAGTCATTAGACAAATGCAAATCAAAATCACATTGAGATATCATCTCACTCCAGTTAGAATGGCGATCATTTAAATATCTGGAGACAACAGATGCTGGAGACTATATGGAGAAACAGGAAAGTTTTTACACTGTTGGTGGGAGTGTAAATTAGTTCAACCATTGTGGAAGACAGTGTGGCAATTCCTCAAGGACCTAGCAATAGAAATTCCATTTGACCCAGCAATCCTATTACTGGGTATACACCCAAAGGATTATAAATCGTTCTATTATAAAGACACATGCACATGTATTTTCATAGCAGCACTGTTTACAATAGCAAAGACCTGGAAAAAACCCAAATGCCCATCAATGGTAGACTGGACAAAGAAAATGTGGCACATATACACCATGGAATACTATGCAGCCGTAAAAAACAATGAGTTTGTATCCTTTGTAGGGACTTGGATGAATCTACAAACCATCATTCTCAGCAAACTGACGCAAGAACAGAAAATCAAACACCACATGTTCTCACTCATGTGTTGAACAATGAGAACACATCGACACAGGGAGTGGAGCACTGCACACTGGGGTCAGTCGGGTTGTGCTATGGGGTGGGACAGCAGGGGGTTAGGAGGGATAATGTGGGGAGAAATGCCAAATATAGATGATGGGGGAATTGAGGCAGAAAAGCACCTTGCCATGTATGTACCTATGCAACAACCCTGCATGATCTGCACATGTACCCCAGAACCTAAAGTACAATCAAAAAAAAATTTTTATTTTTTTTCAGAATAAAACAGAATAATAAGCTTCAAGTTTTGAGCTATCAAAGGTAAGTTAGCTCTAACATATTCACTAATAAAAAACTGATATTGTTATATCAGTCAAAGTTAGTGAAAGAATTCAACATGTTTTAATGTATCAAACTTCAAGAAAACAATATTAGGACTTTTTTCTGGTGTGTGGTGCAATATGAATACTTTTAGTAGCAAATAGCTAAGGATTAGAAAATTTTAGCTGGGTGCAGTGGCTCACCCCTGTAATCTTAGCAATTTGGGAGGCCGAGGTGGGAGGATCATCTGAGGTCAGGAGTTCTAGGCCAGCCTGGTCAACATGTTGAAACCCCGTCTCTACTAAAAATATAAAAATTAACCAAACACGGTGGCTCGCCCCTGCAATCCCAGTTACTTGGGAGGCTGAGGCAGGAAGATCACTTGAACCTGGGAGGTGGAGGTTGTAGTGAGCCAAGATCATGCCTTACACTCCAGCCTGGGCTACAGAACAAGACTCAGTCTAAAAAAAAAAAAAAAAAAAAAAAAAGAAAGGAAAAATAAATAAAAAGAGAGAGAGAGAAAGACAGAAAGGAAAACAAAATTTTTTATAATTTTTTTCTTCTAAATATAAAAGTCAAAAGTAATTTTCAGTCTTTTGAAAATACTTAAAGGATGCTTTAAAATACGTATAAATAAAAATAACCCTAAGGGATATCATCTATCAATTAGACAAAGTTAAAATAATACAAGCTTGAATATGGCTGATTTAATCAAAGCTAATTAACATTGTTATTGTGTAACTAATGGCTTGAAAATGGCAATGTCATGAGCCATCAATTATAGATTAGTGTAAAAAAGAGTAGGTGTTATAGACTAGAATGTCACTATAAGCCTCAGGCTGTTTTGACTTTTTTAAAAATATATTTATCTGAAGTATCTTTATGAGATTATAACATGGCATTACAGTGGATGTAAAATGATAAAATATCACTAACGAATTGTTTGTCACTAAAGAGCTGTTTACAGGGTGTTATAGGGATTAGGGTGTTTTTATGAAGTGATACTTTCTGGACTTAAGTAGTTCAATTACCACATGTTTTTTAAGGAAGTCTAGAATAAATCCGAGGTTTGAAACACTTGTAAAGGATATTTGTTTCACCAGTCACTTCCCTCCTTTGTATGGATTTAAGAGGCATTTTATTTTTTTATATTCTGGAAGGAGTTTTATTTATATTTTCTGAAATGATAGTTGATTCGGCCCTATTATAATGAAGCTTTCACGAGGCTCTTCACAATTCTAAAAATTGTTTTCTTCTCAGCTTTGTTTCTTATGCCTCCTACACTGAATTAAAAAAAAAAAAAACTTTACTTCTCTAAAATACCAGTTTCTTCTATGACTTCACTTCAAACTCTTCCCTACACTATCCTACCCCTTTATTTAAAATCTTTAATGCTATGCCTTACATAAAGGTTTTTTTCTTTTTTCTCAATAAATCATAAATTCTTCAAGAATTGTGATACTAATTTATTCAGCTATTAATTCTCTCAACATTTTATATATAATTATATGAGATATCTATCAAAAAATGCCCATGACAGCACACAAAATATTAATTAAAATTAATAAATTAAAATATCATGTTATTTTTGAAATTGTAATAAGTTAAAAATGAGTATCTTCAATCTAACCATATGTATTAGCCTATTTTCAAGTTGCTGACAAAGATGTACCAGAGACTGGGTAATTTATAAAGGAAAGAGGTTTAATGGACTCACCGTTCCACATAAAGGAAAGAGGTTTAATGGACTCACCATTCCACATAGTTGGGGAGGACTCACAGTCATGGCAGAAAGCAAAAGGCCCAACTAACCTGGCAGCAGGTAAAGAGAGAGCTTGTGCAAGGGAACTCTCCTTTATAAAAGCATCAGACCTTGTGAGTCATATTCACTATCATGAGAAGAGCCTGGGAAAGATCCACTCCCATGGTTCAATTACCTCCCACTGGATCTCTCCCACGACATGTGGGAAGTGCGGCAGATACAGTTCAAGATGAGATTTGGGTTAAGACACAGCCAAACCTGTGTATTTTTATGAAAACGTTAAAGAAGTTTAATGTTGTCCATTTATTTTTACTAAAGAAAATTATCTCCTTCTGCTCTAGTAGATATACACAATTTTCTAGTTAAGAATGTTCTGTTGGGCAAGCATGGTGCTCATGCATGTATCGGTTGAGCACAGAAGTTCAAGACCAACCTGGGCAACATGGTGAAATCCTGTCTCTACAAAAATATAGCAGGGCATTGGGACATGCATGTGTGCCTATAGTCCCAGATACCTAGAAGGCTGAGGTGAGAAGATCACCTGAGCCTGGGAGGTCTAGGATGCAAGGAACTGTGATCACACCACTGAACACCAGCCTGGCCAACACAGTGAGACCCTGCCTCAAAAACAAACAAAAACCTTTCCTTTAAAATCTAAAGTTCATTAGACTCTGTCAGAGTAATAGACTTTCATATGTAGCAGATAAGTTTTTCTAATAATATTGTGTTCTATTGCCTTACATTTTAGACTTCATTGTCATTCTTTTGAGGGGTTAATTTGTTACTTAGGCTGTATGCATTTGTGCTGAGAGGTTTCCTAGGGCAGGTACATAGATGTATATATAAGATAGATGCCATTTGTCAATTTTGGCTTTTGTTGCCGTTACTTTAGTGTTTTTGTCATGAAGTCTTTGTCCCTGCCTATGTCCTGTTTAGTATTGTCTAGGTTTTATTTTAGGGTTTTTATGGTTTTCTTCTAACGTTTAAGTCTTTAATCCACCTTGAGTTAATTTTTGCATAAAGTGTAAGGAACGGTTTCAGTTTCTGTTTCCTGCATATGACTAGCCAGTTTTTGCAACACCATTTATTAAATAGGGAATCCTTTCCCCATTGCTTGATTTTGTCAGGTTTGTCAAAGATCAGATGGACGTAGATGTGTGGAATTATTTCTGAGGCCTCTGTTCTGCTCCGTTTGTCTAGATCTCTGTTTTGGTACCATTGCCATGCTGTTTTGGTTACTGTAGCTTTTTAGTATAGTTTGAAGTCAGGTGGCATGATGCCTCCAGCTTTATTCATTTTGCTTAGGATTGTCTGGGCTATATGGGCTCTTTTTTGGTTCTATATGAAATTTAAAGTAGTTTTTCTTCTAATTCTGGGAAGAAAGTCAATGGTAGCTTGATAGGGATAGCACTGAATTTATTAATTACTTTGGCAGTATGGCCATTTTCACGATATGGATTCTTCCTATCCATGAGCATGGAATGTTTTTCCATTTGTTGGCATCCTCTCATGTCCTTGAGCAGTGGTTTGTAGTTCTCCTTGAAGAGGTCCTTCACATCCCTTGTAAGTTGTATTACCAGGTATTTTATTCTCTTTGTAGTAATTGTGAATGGAAGTTTGCTCATGATTGGGTCCTCTGTTTGTCTGTTATTGGTGTATAGGAATGCTTGTGATTTTTGCACATTGATTTTGTATCTTGAGAATTTGCTGAAAAGAAACTATCATCAGAGTGAACAGGCAACCTACAGAATGGGAGAAAATTTCTTGCAATCTATCCATCTGACAAAGGGCTAATAACCAGAACCTACAAGGAACTTAAACAAAGGTACAAGAATAAAACAAACAACCCTATCAAAAAGTGGCCAAAGGATATGAACAGACATTTCTCAAAAGAAGGCATTTATGTGGCCAACAAACATGGAAAAAAAAAAAACTCATCATCACTGGTCAGTAGAAAAATGCAAATCAAAACCACATTGAGATACCATCTCACGCCAGTTAGGATGGTGATCCTTATAAAGTCAGGAAACAACAGATGCTGGAGAGGATATGGAGAAACAGGAAAGTTTTTACACTGTTCGTGGGAGTGTAAATTAGTTCAACCATTGTGGAAGACAGTGTGGCGATTCCTCAAGGATCTTGAAATAGAAATACCACCTGACCCAGCAATCTCATCATTGGGTATATACCCAAAGGATTATAAATCATTCTATTATAAGGACACATGCACACATATGTTTACTGTGGCACTGTTCACAATAGCAAAGACTTGGAACCAACCCAAATGCCCATCAATGATAGACTGGGTAAAGAAAATGTGCCACATATACACCATGGAATACTGTGCAGCCATAAAAAAGAATGAGTTCATGTCCTTTGCCTGGACATGGATGAAGTTGGAAACCATCATTCTCAGCAAACTGACACAGGATTACAAAAACCAAACACTGCATGTTCTCACTCATAACTGGGAGTTGAACAATGAGAACCCATGGACACAGGGAGGGAAACATCACACACCGGGGCCTGTCAGGGAGTGGGAGGCTGGGGAGGGAAAGCATTAGGAAAAATACCTAATGTAGATGACAGGTTGATGGGTGCAGCAAACCACCATGTGTATACCTATATAACAAACCTGTGAAGCTTCACATGTATCTCAGAACTTAAAGTACAATTTAAAAAAATAAAAAATAATTAAAAAAAAAAAAAAGATGGCCCTGAATCTCCAGAAATCTCAGCTGGGCACATTCACTTGACACGTCTTCACTGTAATAAATGCAATTCTAGTGAAACACGCTGTGAAGTACATTCAGAAGTGATCTTTCCAGGAAGGAGCTTAAACCCCTGGAAAAGTCATCACCTAGAATCCAGAGATACTTTGAAATGCAAATGGTCCACTTGAGACAAGCGGGCACCTGTTGTTCTCCCTTGATTATGTCTTCAGGCCTCAATTTTAAGTAAATGAGAGAACAGAAGGAAAGTGTTCTTTTGATGAGCTCTGCCCTCAGGGTAATAAAGACAGAGGGAGAATTGCTAGGTGGTATCTATCCCTAATTCTTTCCCAGCCATCAGTAATTACAAACCACTCACTGTCATTTTGAGACATGTGTAAAGTACAACTTTGGTTCTATGCTACCTGTTTTTCCATTAGTAGTTAGCAGTGAAACTGAAAAGTTAAAAGAGGATTTACTTGCTGTCTTGCTATCTGTGGGAAAACACAGGAAAGGAAAAACCTAAGAAGAAATTATCACATATTCCTGTATGTCTCCAGGGTAACAGAGCCTCTAAAAAGGGTAGGTAGTGACAGTTACCAAGAGGCAGGAGGAGAGTGATCTGCAAGGGATAAAGAGATGGGAGAGTATGGCCAGGCTTGGATCTGAGAATAGACACTCATGCTTGGTACACAAAGAACGTGATCATGAAATACTAACTCAAATACGTCCTTAGAGATGCAAAGGACAATGGGGACATCACTAAGTAATTTAGATATATTTTGTGTTATTTGGTATTCAATACTATTCATGAGTAATATTACCTATCTTTGGACAGTTTTAGTATTTCCCTAACTACATTACTCATTTACCTCTCTTCTTAAGCCAGCTATTCAATCATATTTTTATTATTTCTACATTCTAACAATTTTAAAATATAATTAAAGTTATTTGGCATAAATGAATTTAGTTTTATTTTTCGCACTCTCAAATATATTCACATCTTCATTTATCTCCAATTTATCTGCCCCGTCTTATCTCATTCACAGGATATGAGGTGCTCCTTCTCTCCATCACCAGTCAAGTCCAATCTTTCCAGTTTTACATTTGATCTCATCTTTTTTTTTTTTTTTTGTCAATAGCTACATTACTCCATCAATAGCTCCTCTATTTCAGTTATATTTGACCTCTAACTCCTTCAGTCATCTCTGTCATCCTGTTTTTAAGGAAATTTCTACTGTCTTTTCTTCCTATGCTTCTCCTCAAATAAAAAGCCTTTTATTAACCATACATACACTAAAAATTATAATTTCTAATCTCTCAGTTTTAATTGATTCACCAACACATTGCAGTTTGTTTTCATTTTCATCCTCAAGATTCTAATTAAACTTTAAAAGTGAAGTTCATCAGTGACTCAATATTGCCAAATCCAGTGAGAACATCCACTCAACTCACTGGACCTCTTTACAGGATACTATACACCAGGCACAACTGTCCAGAACTCATTACTCTCTGGCATTCTGTTACACTATTTACATAATTTTCATTTGTAGGCTATTACTCTCTTCATCATTTTAAAATTAGGATTGCCCCAGTTCTTTCTCAAATCCATTACTCTTTTTCTCTCTTTGCTTTCATATCTGTTTTCAAAGTTTATGTATGAACCATGATTGGCTTTGGTGATTCACGAATCTACATATTTAATCCGTACATCTTCATTGACTTTCATATTCATATATATGTATATATTTACTTATTTATTTGTAGCTAAACATACCCACTTGAAGATTTTGCAGCCACTTCAAACAAAATTTCACTTATTTTCTTCAATCTTTGCCCAATTCCATTTCCCTGATAATATCACCAAGACACTCAAGGAAATAACTTAAAGTCATGTAAAAACATTCTCTACCTTCATTGTCTGGCTCTTATTCACTGTCTACTCAAAATTTAGACCTTTTGGGAAATTATTCCTCTCAGAAAAGCTTCCATTAAAACTCCAATTGAGCTAAGTGTTCACTTCTATCCTTCTCATGGGTATCTAACATTGCATTTGACATAATAATACAGCACATTTTAAGGTATTTACCTACCTAATGAGGGCGTTTTCCATGAAAAATACATGTTATCTCATGGCATTTTATGTTCCATAGAACTTAATTAAGATTCTCATGGTTTTTTTCCTCCTTTCTCCTCATACTTTTATCCTCTATGTTTTTTTTTTCTTTTTTTCCTAGAAAAACAAAAAGTTTCTAGTTAATTGACATTGGGTTTTAGAGCCTGATTTATTTCTTCGTCAATAACTGCATAGTGACATCACTACTTAAGTTAAGAAATAATAACCTTATGGTTTAAAAGGCAAAGCAAGGAGGTTTCTTTTCATTGTTTAGTAATCACTGCTTTTTTGACTCAGATTTCTTCATTTCAAATGGTAGTCATAAAACGTAGGTGTAAAACTTACAATTTTATAGTAACTTTCTTTTGCTGTAGGCTGTCAATATCACTTACTTGTGTGGATCTTAAAAGTTCAAATACAGTAACCCCTAAGAGGGGCACTCCTCTGATTCTAATTGCCTCAAAATTGATGTGATTGTTTTCTGAAGAAATCTGATAAATTTTGATAAACTAAAAAGTCATCAAAGTAATTAGTAAAAATAATTTAAGTATTTTCACATGTATTTAAGTAGATGATTTTCTTTCACTAGGAAGGACATAACTGAAACAAGAAAAATTAAGTTTTACAAAATATTTTTAGCAGTTTATTGATATCAGGAGGCAAATTGATTAATTAAACATATTTATACACACACACACATCCATACATATTTAAACCTGACTCTCTATGCTTTATTTCATCCCACAGATATTCAGTATTCTTATAAGGTTATTAAAAGTTCCATGTGATTATTGTTTGGACATCATATTAAACACAGTTGGTTTCAAGCAAAAATTGCACAAAACAAATTTTAATAGAAAAGAAATACTTTACTCAAGGCTATTGCAAAATAGGGGAAAGAAGCCCTACCTATGTCTGAACTCAACTCTGTGGAAACAAATGTTGGGCTGGGATGAGCTACGTAAGTACTGCGGGTATTAGTGGGGCGGTTGATCAATGGGCTGAGCACAGTGAATTATTTCCTGTTCACAAATGCTTTTCTCTGTAATTAGGTCATCTGTGTTTGCTAATTGGGGCCCTTCTAAGTTAGATATCTCCTTTCCCATAAGGACTGGGAAGATAGGGGCACAATCTTCCTTGATAATTGCATTTCAAAGAATGTCTTCCAAGTACTTAAGAAGGACATTTATCTATTGTAAAATTGTCAATAGGCTTAAAGAAAGTATTTCATATACAGATATTCCTTGACTTAGAGTTAGTTCCAATAAACCCATCATAAATTGAAAATATTGCAAGTGGATGAGGTGCCATAGCTCTTGCCTGTAATCCCAGCATTCTGGGAGGCCAATGCAGGCAGAAGTTTAGGATCAGCCTAGACAACATGGTAAGACTCCATTTCCACCAATTTTTTTTTTTTTAATTAGCTGAGCACGGGGGTGCATGCCTATAGTCCCAGCTACCAGTTACCTGTGAGGCTGAGGCAGGAGGATTCCTTGAGCCCAGGAACTGGGGGCTGTGATGAGCTATGATCACCACTGCACTCCCGCCTAGTTAACAGTGCTAGATATTATATCTCAAAAAACAAACAAACAAAAACATAACAAACACAAGTAAACAAAGAAAAAAGTGCAAGTGAAAAATTGCATTCAAGCATTTAATAACACCTTAGCTAAGGAACATTACATCCTAGCTTACCTAAAATGTGCTCAGAATAATTATATTATTACAATAGCCTAAAACTGAGCAACATCATCTAACACAAAGCCTATTTTATAATAAAGTGTTGAATATCTCATGTAATTTATTACACACTGTACTGAAGTTGAGAAAGAGAAGGGTTATATGAGTACTCCAAGTACAGTTTCCACTGAATACATATAATACCATAATAAAATTAGAAATTGTTAAGTTGACCATTGTAAATTAGGGCCATCTGTATCACAAAGGGGCAGAGACTTTGCAATGACATGTTTTCTAAATAAAATGCTCTAAGGAAAGGGAGATCAGAGCCAAAAGTCAGGAAGAAGCTTGTCTAAAATTTAATCAGCAGAGAGAAACATTATTAAGTCCATCTTAGTCAATGAGCTTATTAAGAATGTCCAAATTCCCTAGGCACATGTTAAGCAGAGGAATATGACTGTGGTTTTATTTTGTTATCAAAGCTGCTCAAGTGTAACCTACCTCAGGACATCATTTAGGAGGATAACACGACAAACCAAAATATATTAATAAAGAAGAGAAAGCCAAATACATAAGATTGCATATTTTTAGAAAAAATTCATGTAAGTGACACCATAACCGATATGTGAATGTAAAAAGAAAACAAATTTTGGTAAAGAAGGGAGAGATTCATGAGCTTAGATTTGTTTTTCTTTTCCTTTTTTTTTTTTTTTTTTTTGAGACAGCGTCTCAGTCTGTTGCCCAGGCAGTGACACGATCACTGTCACTGTCTCTGCAGCCTTGAACACCAGGCTCAGGTGATCCTTCCACCTCAGCCCCCTGGGTGGCTAGGACTATAGGCGTGCTCCACCATACCTGGTTAATTTATTGTATTTTTTACAGAGACAGAGTTTTGCCATGTTGCCAAGGCTGGTCTGGAAATCCTGAGCTCAAGGCATCGACCTGCCCTGGCCTCCTCCCACAGTGCTAGGAACCATCATGCCTGGCCTACTCTTGGGGATTCTTCAGTTGCCTAACTTAGACAATTTCTTTCATGGTTTTGTGGCAGGTCTACTGTCTGATAATATTTCATAACTGCAGACATGAGATTTAAAATGAAGGAAGCAACATTGCATTGGATATAGAAAACTTTAGCGTTTAACAAAAAAAATGGTTGGTACTTTTGAAATTCCTCAAAAGAAAATTTCTCTAAAAGTCTGTTCAAATGTTAAAGCGAAAGATACCATAGCAAAAGTAAAATGATCAGTTTGGGGCTAATATTCTCGTTCTCAAACTTTCGTTTTTCTTGGTGAGCTATGAGATCACTCATATTCAATTACAGAATCTCTTGAGAAAAAAATATTTTTAAACACTTTAAATTTTTAGTATAGAATACTGTAATAAATTCATGAGAAGTTGAAAAGATGATATTTGCAATTAATTCCACACGTGTTCTATTTATTTAGGTACATCCTTCCTTTCATTATTAGTTTGTATTTGACTTTCTTATAGGAATAAAAGAGTATATAACAAGTAATTGTATGTAGAGATGAAATATTTATTTTATTTAAAGTGAGAATAAAATCAGTGAGTTATTTTTATTTTTGAAACAGAGTTATTTCATAATGACTTTGAGGCTTTATATTAGTCTGTTGTCACATTGCTATGAGACTGAGTAATTTATGAAGAGTTTTACTGAACTTACAGTTCCACAGGCTTTACGGAAGCATGGCTGGGGAGGCCTCAGGAAACTTATAATCATGGCTGGAGGAGAAAGAGAAGCAGGCACATCTTCATGTGGTGGAGTGCCTCATTTCTAAAACAAAGTCAAGAACACAAAATAAGTAGATAGGTAACATTTTTACTTATTATTTAATTTAACTTATATTTCTTGTTTGTTATTTTTAGGTGGGAGAATCATATTGCTGTCAGTTACTCTGCTAATTTCTTTTTTCTAGTGTAAAGGAAAAGTACCTGGATCAAGAGTTTAAAAACTAATTTCATTATGCAAATAGTTGTATGACATGTGCATGCATTGCCTGTTATTTGGATAGTAAGTATCCGTTGAGAATATTATGATTTCATTATGCAATACACAGGGAGATTCAGAGAACATTATTTTTAAGGACAGTTTTTAGTAGATCCATGATGACCTCAAATTATATGAATTGTTAACATTTTGCTATTTAAAACAAACATATCACTATTGGCATTCAGCATGATAAATCAATTTTTAAAGTGTGATTTAAAAAGAGAAAACCAGGCTTTGTGCTTATGTGCAGAAAACATATCTACTAAAATATATTTATACTTATTAAGCTTCCTTTGCATAATAATATGCTTCAGTGGAATAGACCTGCTGGGTGACTTTTAGAAAACAGAAACAAAGTCATTTTTGTTAACAATTGTTGTCTTTCTGATACGTGAATTAGAAAACTACATGTTTTCAATAAAACCTCTTGTAAAGATAATGGAGTTCTTGAAATGTGGGCTTTTGTAAAAGGTCAACTGGCCAAAATTTCAACCCCATTTGAAGAACAATGTGTAATTGGCTTTGCATATTTCTGACAAGAACTCAGCCTGGCGAGAAGGAGACTTCTGGGTCTGATTACTTTTTTAAAGTCCTGAATTCCATATGAATTTAATAATTGATGCATACTTCTACCTGGAGAAAATCAAACAATGATTCTTCCTTTTAAAATTTCCTAGGTTTCATATTGCCACATCATGGCTTCTATTTTCCTTTAAGGCCTTTATATACCTTTAAGAACAATCAATCCTTAAAGGTATATAAGGTAATACATGTCTCAAGGGGCTTCTCTATCTCTGACACATAATTTGATTTTAGAGTTTCATTCAATGCTGATGCATTGATCAGAACTGCCCTTGATCTTTTAGACACTTCCCAATAAATGTGGTCAAATACAATCTATGTTTGCCCCATACAATACAGTTTCTTATAGCTGCATGTGACTACTTAAATGCATATTTAATTAAATAAAATTAAATAGAATTCAAAATTTCGTCCCTCAGTCATACTAGCCCCATTTCAAGTCCTTGATAAACGTATGTGGCTAGTGGTTACAGTGGTATAGTAGAGATACAGAACATTTCCATTATTGTAGAAAGTTTATTGAATGGTGCTTATATGTTTTTGTTGAGGAATAATGCAACTGATTTTTAGATTAAAAATTTGCCTAAGTTATCCACAACTCTGTTAAACAACAAAGCTGAAACTAGCTTCCAGATCTTTTGGATTCAAGTAAGACGCTTTTTAAGAGTTCAACTGCTCCCAGGATCATGGGCTGTTTATAATGCCCAATTTTCTATTTAATGGGTTTCCTTCACTGACCCTGTAATGTAGGAGAAACGTTGCTGCCATATTCATCTATATGAAGAAGAAAATTATTAGAATCCCAAAAGTTATATTTAATTCTTGGTTTAAAAATGCATATGTATATACATTCTTTGATATGACCTTAATATTTAAGGATACTTCTTAAAATATCTGTATAGCTTAATATTTCTAACAATCCTGGCAGTGGGAGATAGTAGAGTATTTAGACAGTATATGTTTATTTGTGTTGCAAAGGTCTTAGAAAAGTCTGAAAAGCCTCCTGACAGGTCAGAGCGTGGATGGCATTGTGAAGATATCTCATTTACAGATCACAAATATATACTGTACCATTGAACTCGCCTTTCAACTTCCTTGTGAATCAGATTTGGGGTTAGAACCCAAAAGGTTTTAAGATCTAAGGGACAGTTTAATAAATATGTTAAGGCTAAATTATGAGAGTGCATTAGAAACAAGTTCTTATTGCTGTAAGAAATAAAAGCAGAATTTTTAGAGAACATTTTATAGTGTGTCTTTAAAAAAAAATTATTTACTGTGTGGCAGAAATTACATATAGTTCATCTTCTAGGCAATTCCTTCCAAAAACAATTATGTATTTGTCACAGCAGACATATCAGATACTGAGAGTTAAAAATAGATGTACCTACCAGCACATGTGGTATTTTTCATTTTCAAGGAACTCCAGTCCAAATTATGTTTTCTTTCTCGGGGTGTGTTTTCATTTTCTCATTGACATACCAAGGTATGTGTATCTTCAAGTGATATGTATTGCAGTGGTGGCACTGAGACCTGGCCTGTAATCAGGACACCACATCAGTGCTTGGGCCCAAGGAAGTTTAAGTTAAAGTAGCTCACCAGGGCATCTGGGAAATAAGGCCTTTCACTTTTATTTATTTTTTCTAAAATTGGTGGTCACCTTCAGTAAAACCAACGTGAAAGAATAAATCATGAGTCTTCCTTAAAGAATAATGTTTAAACTTTGATAGAGGTTTCCATTTAATGCAGATTGTTTGCCTCTTGACTACTTAATATTTGTATTTCTTTTTATTTACTTTATTTTAACAGTATTTCCTTTGTTTAGGCAATTGTGTATTTAAGAAATGATGGTCACTATCACTTTAATTTTCTCTTTCTTTCCTCTAATTGACTAAATTTATAAAAATATTCTGAAACTTTTGTGTCACATTAGAGTAGTAGTTTGATTCCTATTGAACCTATGTTAGAAATCACTTATTTAATCTTGTGATGTTTACTTCATGTGACTTCTTCATACAAGTGGTTCTTAACTAGCATACACATTCTTATCACCTGAGGAGCTTTTGGAAAAAATAAGTGCTGGTGCTAGGATATTCTCCCAGGTCAGTTAATAATTCCCTCCACCAGATATGACAAGGTATTTTTATTTTACAACTCTTCGCTGTTTTTCTTGAACTTGCTGTGATTCCACATTTTACATAATTTGGCTACAACACTGAAAACGATGTGCTTGTTAAAAAGCTAATATGTATATGTATAAACCCATGTCTGTGTTATATCACATGGGCTGTAACTAATAGCTGGGAGAATACCCATAACAAATCTTTATTCTTTACTAAGATGTTTATGGGAAATATTTTGCTGATGCCTTCCAATCCTCTAATCCCCAAACTATGTGATAAACAGGAACCATGTGTCAGAATGTAACCAGGTGTGGTTTGAATGGGAAAGAAATGAGAGTTGATATCTCAGTTTAAGTTAGCCGTTAAGAAATAGCCTTAAATTTAATTCACCCATTCTCATCTGAAGATCATACATACTAAATAGAGAGCACACTTAGTCAAAGGCTTGTTCGGCTGAGACTGGTGTTTACAGCGATTTTATAAGTATAGACATCTGTGTTTAGTGCAGGTTCAGGATTGTTTGTTGACTCAAACCAAACTTTAAGTTCTAGAAGAAAATATTGATGCGTTTTTTTCTAACCAAAACCCAATATATTTAAAATATATTTTAAAGTGCTAAATGACGTTAATTTATCCATAGATTTCCTTAGCCTTACAATTATTGAAAAAATCTGATGAAAATGTTGATGCGTTTTTTTCTAACCAAAACCCAATATATTTAAAATATAAAGTGCTAAATGACATTATTTTATCCATAGTTTTCCTTAGCCTTACAGTTGTTGAAAAAATATCTGATTGTCACAAAGATGAAGTGCGTAAGTCAGGAAAATGTGCAAATAATAGAACCAATGAAGTCTTCAACCAATCTTCTTAGCAGAATGCCCAAAGTTTCTAATTAAGGTCAGTCCTTAAGTAACATGTAAATATATTCAATCTAATATTGATGAAGCAAGATACAGCATTGTGATTAATTATTCATTACTTCTACAAAGTTTTCAAGTTAAAGAGATTAAGTATCCCTGTATAAAATAATTGGTCATATGGAGTATGTGAATGAAAGTAATTTATTTTAGCCTTAATAACACAGGGTGTTTTAAATTAATTATATGTTCTTAAAATCCATTTTTTTTTAAGTAGACTTTTATCTTATTTTCTTATTAACCTTAAGTTACTGAGAGAAAGTTGAAATAGTTAACCAATTTTTTGGTAACTTTTCAGCCAATTCATATAAACTCATATGTAGCATTATTAATCTGTAATCACTTGTCATAATTTTCATAAGCAGTTGCTAAAATTTATAGCTATATCAAAACAAATTTTATGCTGGGTACGGTTGCTCAAGCCTGTAATCCCAGCACTTTGGGAGGCTGAGGTGAGTGGATCACCTGAAGTCAGGAATTCAAGACCACCCTGGCCAACATAGTGAAACCTCATCTACTAAATATACAAAATTAGCCAGGCATGGCCTGTACCTGTAATTCCAGCTCCTCAGGGGGCTGAGGCACGAAATCACTTGAACCCAGGAAGCAGAGGTTACAGTAAGCCAAGATTATGCCTTTGCACCGTCCAGTCTGGGCAACAAGAGCAAAATTCCATCTCAGAAAAGAAAATTATGCTATTAAAATAAAAACAGAGTAATAAATGATGTAATGAAGATTTTAAGAGAAGTACAAAATGATTTTTATTCTCAGAAATTTTTGCATTTTAAAGAAACAAGATAAATTGACTGACAGGATGTTGAGAACACATAAGTATCTCTATAGTTAATACCCCTATGTCCAAAGACACATTTTTTAAATTCAAAATATTTATTCTTTGCTTCAAAATTTGCTAACCTATATTATATTACATAAATTATCATTTACATAATTTCTAGTGTCAGAATACCTTTTCAAAGGATCTTTGTGCTGTTCCTATGAGATAAGGGAGACAAATATTTTCGTGCATATTTTACAGAAAAGGAAAGAGAATGGGTAAGATTCCATGATATAAATTTAGTTTTGAAATATAAACATTAGTCATCTTACAAGGATTTCCATTAATATTCTCCATTTTCTTTATGCTGATACAGTTTTTTTTTAATTTAAAATGAGACTAATCCTTTTGTGCCTTTTAAGGTTTCCTTTTAAGTCACATGCCTATATTACCTATTTAAAGAATAATTTTTTTTAAATTAAAAGAATAATTTAGGAACTGTACACATAGGGACAAGCCATAAGCTGCACCAACTGGATCCTAAACCCTCTTTCCCCAAGGGCAGCCCATTCTTACTTCTTAATATTCTCGTTTTTAAGGTAATATAACTTACATAACCATACCACTTTGCATTATATCAAAATGACCCTTTTGAAAAGTGATTATTCCTTTTAAAGGATTAAATGAAAATGTTCTCCTCTAAGTTTGTTATTTGGCAAATAATATGTTTCTCCTGAATTGATGTATTGTGACTAAAGGAAAAAGTCACATACCCTACCATACAACTATATTCTGCTAAATAACTGAAATATTTGTATTAATATTAACAATGTGTCTGTTAAAAAAAAAAAAACAAAACAGGCCAGGAGAGACACGCAGAATAATCAGATAAATTGGAATACAGGGCATATAGATCAACAGTTAATCCAGAATGAAGTTTGAAGATAATATAACCTATGTCATATGTATAAAAAATACTGAAAATATGATTTTGTTATGTCTTAGAGATATCATTTGTGATGATAATGTTTTCCTGAAATGAGAAGGGATAAATGTATTCAATTTTTTAAAATCCTTCTTTTACAAACTATTGGTTGAGGACATAATTAAAGTTGTATTAGTCTTTTTAGTTAAAAAAGGTTGACGTTCAGTTTCTAGTAAACTTACAGGTCTCTTAATCTGTTTCTTGTAGTTTAGCTTTGGACTCTTTTAGCACCTGATCACTGACTATAAGAACAAAGTGCCCTATGACTGCCTAAGGAAACCTTTGACTGGCCTTATGTTGTCCATAGTAATCACAATGGTGTGATTTAATGAGAACCAGTTTCTTAGAACTCTGGAGTTTGATGTTTGCTTTTATAAGTAGAGGCTTAATTAAGTGGCACCTGGCAGGCAAGAGTTGGTCTGGGCTTGATCTAATAGATTCCATTTACAAAATCACCTTCCAGAGGGTGCTTCCCTGGGTGTATTCAGCGCTACAACGGATATTTCAAGTGTTTTTGCAGTATTTTATTTTCTGCTCATTTGTAAGATAATGAGATAAGAAACCATGACATAAATTTACTTTTGAAATATATATATATATATATATATATATATTCTGATAAATAACTGGAATATTTGTATTAATATTAACAATATGGCTGTTATATGTGACTCTCTCTATATATATATGTGTATATATATAGTCATTAGACCTGCTCTGTAATTATAAAGATCCACTAATAAATTATTCCTTAACTAAGGAGGTATCATTTAGATTATTTTTGTCAATAAATGCAAAATGTTCCTCTATAACCATACATAAGAGAAAACTAAAGTAAAAGAGGCTTTGGGTTTTTTCCATGCAATCCACATGGTATAGTAGTATATAAGGGTGTTTGCTACATAAATCATCTTTAACATAAATTAGTAAGCAATATGCCATGAGGTATTCGTACCTATAGCATAATTTTTGTAATTTTAGCAGAGTTGGTCATACTTGTTTAGTACCAATATATCCATTATTCTTTTGTTGTTGAAATTAAAAAAAAAAACTTCAGTCAAAATTCAAATCTTTTTAAGATGTCTTTTACTTGATAAAATTGTGGTGGTTAATCTTCTTCAATTCTTGCTATATACCACTAAATGATTGTCCACCAAAAATAATAAAAACATAGAATTTTAAGGTAAATTTAAAAATGAAATAATAAATTTGCTATATATAATTGTGTAACTTTTTTAAAAAACATTTTAATTATGGAAAAAATTGGTTTAATTTTAATGAAACTAATTGTATTATAAATATCCCAAATGGGGATGTAATTTCAAATAAGACAAACTGTGCTCTTCCAGTATTTCAAATATTGTTCATTATACTGCTGAGTTTAAATAATTCCACTTTGAATAGCATGGAATGCATTATACTTGTTATAAATTAATGTGATTTATAATAAGCATTTTAATTAATTTGTGTAATTTTTAATGAAAATGCAATGTATCTGATAAAAAATATTTTTATTAATAAGTAAATATAACTGTATATGAAATACAAAGCGATAGTTTGAAAATCAGAGATTATAATATATTAGCTGTATTTTCTGATATAAGCAGGTGAAACATTTGGTGTAAAAATAAAAAATATTTTACAAAGCAAAATAATCATATTTTAAATATGTTGTAGCATCAGAAAATTCCTGTTTCAGAATCTTCAGTCACTGGGAATCTAAACCTTTGGACATGACCACAATCAAAATTTCGAAATTCTCCAGAACTTATTCCCTCTGTAACATATTTATTATAGTATTCTATAATTAGGCTGTTATATAATGAGGGAGGTATATCAGTTTGTGTTTCTATCGGCACAATATAATCTTGTAACGTCAACATAAATTTGGTCATATTAAAATATTACTATCTTACAAACATACAATGCTGTAGAATTTAAATATCCATTCACAATCAAAAGCACATATAGTACCCATCATTGTAATCAGAAATTATAGAAATCAGAATACCATCACTGCTTTAGAGATGAGAAAAAATAGCCTCAATATGTTTAAGTGGCCACATTCTGGACATGCCTTTTTCAGCATTCTGTCTAATAGCTGCCTCCTCAAAACACAGAATGTGACTGGCAATTAATCAGTTGTAAATATCATAGTATTCAATTATTGCTGAAGAAGCATTATTTTAAGACAGAAACATTTCATAAAACTTTTAATTTATCCTTCCAGTTATGTTTTTTATTCTTGCATTAGTAAGACACAATTATCTATTAGAGAGCCAAGGATGAATTTAGATCTCTTATTCCAAAGTGCTTATTTCTGTTTAAAATTAAGTGCATCGATCAAGGAATGTTAACTAATTTTTTAATTTGTGTTCTCACCAAGTAAAGAGTAGGGCCCCTAGAGATTTATAGCAGTCTACAAATATCGCTTGAATATCTAGCTGCCATTTATCTATTTGTATGTTCTATTGTGAAAATGGTTGCAAGTATCGTTGTCTGTACATTTGGATAATAGACTTTTAGAAGTAGATAGAGCAACAGAGGTGACAGTGTCTGAAATGTTGTTTTATATTATTTCAGTTTCCCTCATAATCACTTTTCATGTTTAGTTAAAGGCATGTAGGCTCATTATGAGGAAGTTAGAATCCTAAAAGAAGAATAAAATAAATTAAAAGGAATATCTGAGAGTGGCAATAAGAAGCTGGTAATGGAAATCAACCTCCTAATTTTAGCTTTTATTTATTTCCTGATAATCTTGTAGTAATTAGGTACTGAATTGTGTGTGAGTGTGTGTGTGTATGTGTGTGTGTGTAACTTAACTTCCTCTGTATCCATTCCACCTGTTGCATGGTGTTGAAAAAGTTTGGAAACAGAAGATAGTATTTTTGAATAATATGTTAGCTGTATTTTAAACATAATATGCTTAATGTTTTTCTTTGACATACATATATTAAAATATTTTTGAATTTAAAACAATGCTTCCAAAAGCAATGAATACACAATTTATCTCTTTTCCAGGCTATTTAGATACATTATA
This sequence comes from Cacajao melanocephalus, assembly GCA_963573385.1. Taxonomy (NCBI): domain Eukaryota; kingdom Metazoa; phylum Chordata; class Mammalia; order Primates; family Pitheciidae; genus Cacajao; species Cacajao melanocephalus. The sequence goes on along the minus strand of CAUYLG010050247.1, from coordinate 186,005 downwards.
TTTTTCGCCTTAAAAAGTCAACAATTGGACTCAATACTTTAGATTTGGATATATTTAAATTTACAATCTAACAGCAAGTTAAAACATTTATTAAGCATGTAACTTAAGAATGCAAATAACTTCAAGAAAATAAGTCAACTAATTTAATGCATTTTTTATGACTACCTCAAAAAGGCAATTTTATATCTAAGCAAGCTTACTGCATTCTGAAACCACTCTATTTTAAGTACAACTTCATAGAAATAAAAAAGTGCATTCCAAACATGCTACCTTTTGACATTTTAATTGTGTAAATCGTTAGGTTCACTTTGCACTGTAGCAAGCTGAAGTTGTTGTCATTGTCATAGTTTACATTTTTATTTTTTAAAATAAGCAAATAAGACATCTCACACAACAAAGTACCATGAACAATTGCATAAAATATAAATATAAATATATATATATATATATAGAGAGAGAGAGAGAGAGAGTCTATATTTTTTTTCTTTCAAAATCCAACTGTAGATTATATTGGGATATCATAACACAAAATCATAAATAATTAATCATCTACCCAGGATATCTTTGGAAATGTTTTGATTCTGTTTCCTAAGGGCATACCACATTATTAAGACATCAATTAAATCAATGAAGTGCCTTTGTTTTAATCTATATGCTCAAATAAATGAACAATTGGTACTTCTTAATTTCTAAAACTGAAAATTTACTTATTTTGAAATCTAACAATTATGAAGAAACTTTATAAGACTTTGTATCTTTTCACAATCTCAGGGCTTTTATTTTTATTGTTGTCAGAAATATAATGTTTGCAGGTCCATGGTGTTTTAGCAGAGTGCATTTGGCAAAAAAAAAAAAAAAAAAGCATAAATACTTATGCTTTTATTATTATTACAAATAACAACACAACATATTTTCCCTAAATATTTATATGATTCTTATAGTTTTATAGTCTAAAACAAATTTTGACATTGCAATTTTCTGATGTTTGGATAGATTTTACAAATATTTATTCCACATCTTGCTGATTTAGTATAAACCCGTCATATTTAGATTATATCAGAATATAAATACTGATTTTCACTACTTTCTGAGTTTCCAGTGTTTTTACCAATGCACTTTCTGATGAGTTAGATTTTTTAAATTTAGGAAGCTGTGATTAAATGCACAAGAGTAATTTAGTAACAGAAGTAATTTTACTGTTTGATTTTGAGACATTTGTATCAAAGCTTATAATTTTAGACTTGTAAGCATTTCGTATGGCTTTAAAACGTCAAGAATATTTGGCTGAATCAAACACAATGACAAAAATTAATGTTTCTGAATATTTTGAATATATGCATATACAAAACTTTTAAATATATATTATAGAACATTCAAATATAGAATTACTAATATCCGTAATCTCAATAGATATATAAGAGGTTTTTCTTTTATGTAAATATACATTCATAGAAATAGATTAAAAGAGACAGAAGGATTTCTATGTTGACCTCTTTCAACTTAATCAGAAAAAACAAGATACAATTATTTTTATAGTTCATAGGACAGAACAGATTTCGGTCACTGGGAATTCAGCAGGTAGAAACAGAATCCTTCAGTGAGTCACCCCATTGTTTTCAGCTGTTCTTTCCTTTGTTGCATTCTTTCCCCAGCAGAGAAATCTGCAACAATCCACTTTATCTGCAGTGTCATGAAATACTTTTTTATACTTATTATGTTTTCCTAGTGATGGGTTACAGACACTTTTCTCAAGAATGGGAAATGTGCTGCTTTTGTAAATGTGTTTGGACACTCAAAGAGGCGAGAAAATACAAGAGACTAAATGATTCTCTTGAGGCTTCGTTCAGAGGTTTTTCTCTTTATGATATTAATAGATTGCACTTGATTTTTCAAAACCTGTTGAGCTTTCAGAATTAGATATTTAGAACCAATCAAATATTGGGCAAAGATATCAAGTAAAACACAATTTTAATATTTTTCTTGCTACTTTTTAGCAGTTATTTTGTGATGGAGGATGCAATTTATATTTGTAGTTATTGGCATATTTTACTAGGCAAATATTTTCAACATAAAAACAAAAAACTGGGGTGTCAGTAGTTGGCAAATATTATGTTTGAAAAAATAAATACCGAACATTAAATACTCTTTTGTCTTCTTAAGGGTGTGATAGTCATGTAAATGCCACCATCTTGGAGGAGACAGCGCAATGTGATTGAATATCCGGTTCTAGAATTTACTCTAGCAGTGTCATTTTGGGCATCACGTTTACATTCCATTGGCTTCAGTTGCTTTGTTTTATACTAAAAATATGAAAAAAACAAGGATGAAGTATAGTATTACTCTGCTAAAGGTCAGCTAGGTGTGATTTCCTTAATCTGCATTTGGGAATATAAAGGGACAGTTAAAAAAATGGTAGGAACAGTGGAAGTAACATAGCACATCTGAGCTCTGTGTGTTCAGCTCATTGCAAAGAAATGTGACAGATCTGCTGCTGACAGCTGGGAGCCCAGGTTGGGGAGTTATTTGTGTGGCTGGATACAAGGGGCAAGCACAAGACACAGACTCAAACCTGCCACTAACCTTTCTGAAACAGTATTACTGTTCCAATTGGTCTTTTAGAAATTTTGTTCCTTTATGTTCTCTAGTAGATTAGGAACATCCTTGAGAAGGAGTGATGCATCAAGTTACCAACTGTGTATATGCATTTCAATAATGACAAAACACACATACACACAAACATAGCTGTTTTCCCCTTTTGAGTCCAGATATGATGATATTTGGAATTCTTTGTAATTATCAAATTATATCCCCAAAATACTATTTGAGACAAAATAATTTGTTTGTGAAAAGTTTGAGTTAAATGTCATATTTCAGCTTTTGAGTTGTTCTTTTACATTGATCAATACTTATTTGTTTTTAATTGCATTATCTAGTTGGCTGTGCTAACTTCTTATCTCAGGGTGTTTGTGTTTTACCAGCTTATACCATTGACAGTGTTTTATTGATTTATTTTGCATTTAATACAATGGGTTTTTCTTTGCAGATTGAATTATATATATTTATTACATGTAGATTTTATTTATAAGAACTATAGGTTACTAAGCAAAGAAGCTTAAGGAAAGTATGAAAAAAGCCACATAATGGAATAGTCAATGAAGTTAAAAATGTAATTTGGGCTATGATATCTGATGTTAACTAATAAAGAATTGTGTCCATTTTTATGACATTTGGCAATTTTAATATAAATAACACAATTTTGGGGCTCAATATTCCGTCTGAAATGAGAATTATATTTACTACATATAAGGGATTTTTTGAGGGTAAATTACCTTGTGAGAAGGTGGAAGCATTTTGCCTGTGGAGTGAAGGGCAGGATGTATTAAGGAAAATCCAGGGGCAGGCAGTTATTTGGAAAGGAGAGAGGACATGAGGTGCAGTTGTACAGAACAGATGACACTTTCTGTTTCAGGCTGGAGTTAAAGATTAGTGGATAGGGAAGGCTGTCAGCAGACATAATTACCTAATGATGAGATGCTGTAAACCAAGCTTGTAGCTAAGAGTCAAGAGCTAGAAAGCCATCAGGATAAAATGTGGGCTCAGTCATCGGAAAGCATCCTATGTTTTCGAAAGCCTCCTACTCTACCAGGTTCTGTTGGATCATGTACAATTACTATATGTTTTTATGCAACATTTTAAGTATAATTACCCTTATCCAGAAAATTTATATTTAGTAATTTAATACCAGTTGACATAAATTAAATTATTTGCTAGCAAATGACAACTTTTTATATAAGAAGTTTCTAAGGGTGGGATAAATGTGGTTTCTTTATTGTGCATTCAGTAGGTCAAAAAAGGTAAGAAAATTATGCAGAAAGTAGAAATGAACAGGTAAATAACTTGTATAAATTGATCTAAACATATAAATAGGTAGTATATCTTAGAATAAATATTTAAAACATAGCTGGATTCTCAAGTACCTTTTTAACACTGTCATTGTAAATCCTCCCATATCTACTAACATGCCTGGAAATGATCCAAGTGCCTTGCCAACATTATCTCACTTAATTCCACATTGATCCTGAGCTTGCATTATTGTCTTGAGTCTGAAGATCAGGTTTCGGTAGCTTAAGAGGTTAAATAACTTGCTAAAATTCACACATCGAGTGAATGGAAAGTCATTTGACAGGTAAAATGTAGACTTAGGACCAGACAGTTTATCTGGGTCATATGTCTTTTTAAAATGGCTGGTGCTTCTCAGCTGCATGCCAGAATATCACAGTTTGTCTTTACCTTGGCGGGATTCACAGACTTGCTTTTCATTAGCTAATTATAGACTTTGGTTATCTAAATTAGCTGTTCTCAGTCCTTAGGGTGGGAAAACCAGCGATTTGTATCTTAAGAGCACACTGGTTCCTGCTGAAACCAAGCCACACAAAACCAATGATGTCTCATCTTCCTTCATCCATGATTTTTTGACAATGAAGGTACATTTTGTCAGAGACTAAATACATGAATTAGGATTCAGTATGTCATTTTCCTCTATCAGGCTTCCTCTTCTGCAAAACTCTGGATTTCATATGAGACCAACTTATTTTATGTAATACACTAAAAGTAATTAGTGGCCAATCATTGGTAAACAGCTTTACAGTTTTCAAAAACACAGACTCTGGAGCCAGAATGCCTGGGTCTAGATGTTAGTTGTACCAGTGACTGCCTGAATAATCTTGGGTAAAGTATTTAAACTGTTTATGCCTCAATTTCTTAATCTTTTAAATTGGGATGACAGCAGTACCCTCCTAATGAGATACAAATTTGAGGATGAAATACTTAACACATGGAAAGTGTTTAAACAGGGTGTGGCATATGGGAAACATTGTAAAAATGTTTATTCGTAGGAGCTATTTGAGGAATGGTAGTGATAGTAGTAGTTTTATTGATGCTATTCATGGAGAAAGAAAAAAATGCTTCTAAAACTAATGGTGTACTTTGACCAAAACCTCTTACTTGATTCTCAAGTGTAAATCCTATTATATAACATGTGTCAAACACAACAATATGCTTTTATATACAAATACTTATGGAAACTTGTAACGGAGATCCAATCCTTTTTAATTCCAGCATTTTTTGGTGACTATTAATAGGATATATGTTAATGGAAACAGTATAAATTCCATCAGACAAAACCCACAATTATCTGGAACACTCATTGACTTCAGTCTCCTATTTGGGGCAATTCTGTACATTTTTGTGTCTCAATATAACTACTTCTAGTCTTTTACCACCTGCTTCCTTCATTAGATGATAAGATCACTTGTGTGCACACAAGTTACTCTGTTCTGAACCCCAAGGTATCAGTGACCACACCCAATATTTGTTGCTCCAGCTAGGTTATCTAATATGGGTTGGAAAAGGATTGTGTTCATATTAACCATTCAGGGACCCAGGCTACTGAGACTTCACCATATGTAGTTTCAAAAGCTACTGACGAAAAGAACCCACATCACTTTACCCACGTTTAGTGGCCGAAGGAAATCACATAGTTACTCCTCACTTCCAAGCCAGAAAGGTACTATTAGGTTGGTGCAGAAGTAATCGCAGTTTTTGCCATTAAATGTAATGGCACCAACTTCTGCACCAACATAATACAACTCTATTTTTATCAGAAGAAGAAATTTTGGCAAACAGCCCTCATGATCTCACACTGGAAATAAGTTTATCTTCTCTCTTGCACTGTGGTCTTAGCTGCACAATGACCAACATTTAGCTATAGTTTTCTAATCAAATTAATATATACCATGGATCAGTAAAAATATATATCATATTTTGATTTGAACAGAGAATTTAAAAAATGTTCATATTGCTTTACTAAGCGTGCTTTAAGTTCAGTGATATGAGAATATGAATGAAAAATGGAAACTATCCAAAAAGATTTGGTGCTGGCAGAGATCCACTTAGCACTGTGAGTGCATATGGGAAGCCTTTCCTACATCCCCTTTGCTTACAATATGTGTATAATTGCAACGGATATTTTTGGACTATTTTTATTGAAATAGTTTAAGTGGTTATAGACTTACTGCATTATGAAGAAGAAAATGAACTAATTATTCCCAGTGAGTTAAACTGAGGATAAATTGCATCAAATTTAGGTGACGATCTACCTCTCATCCTTGTAAAATGAAGAATCATAAGCTACGAACCTTTTAACTGAATCTCTTCATGGAAAATGAATAGGGCATGGCAGAGTCAATCTGTTAATTTCAGCTATATTAACCAGCCATGAGAATTCCTGCACAGTCTCTCAGAGCCAATATAAATCAGGACGATGACCCTAACGAACAGATTGTCCACCAGTTAGTAGGATTCACTGAAGTGTAAAGGCAAAGAATGTATTTTGTGTGTTTGGAAAGTAATGGAAAGTAATTATTTTTCCAATTCATCTCATTATCCCATTTGATAATGTATTTAAAGATATATTGCAAATTTTCTTAGCAAATTTATTATAAATTATCTTACAGAAAAAATTACAAATAAAGGTCAAGAATGATTAGTTAGTGGTAAGCAAATCAAAAGTACAAAAACAGGCAAGAGATGACAACTTACATACTAAGGCAACTTAAAAAAAGTCTTAAGTATTATAAAATAACTTTGAAGAGGGAGTAAACAAAATTAAGAATAATTTTATTGTTTGGCTGAGTGTGGTGGCTCATGCCTGTAATCTTAGCACTTTGGGAGGCCAAGACAGAAGGATTGCTTGAACCCAGGAGTTTGAGACTAGCCTAGGCAACATACTAAGTCCCTGACTCTACAAAAAAGAAAACAATAATCAGGTACGGTGGCACACACTTGTAGTCCCAACTACTTGGGAGGTTATGTGGGGAGATCATTTGAGCCCAGGAGGTCAAGGCTACAGTGAGATGTGATTGTGTTATTGCACTCCAACATGGGCAATAGAACAAGATCCTGTATCAAAAAATAATAATGATTTCATCATAAAAATGAGTATATATTTGAGAATAATTTTTCAATGGCCTTTTCATCTAATTATCAAAAGGCATTGGTTTGGTAAATTGTTAATGGTATGCTACAAATAACTTGTGTGAATGATAAGAACATAGCATTGAAAGAAATCAATCTCTAAACTATAATTTCTATTTCAAGATAAGTTTAAAGGCCTACTTACACCTTCTAACTCTTGGTCTAAAAACTAAATTCTCATCATCTTTATCCTGGGGTAATACCCTACCTTCATAACTGCCCCCCCCCCCCCCGTTTCTATTCTTGGCTCCCTTCAGTTTATTTTCAACACTGTAACAGCCTGTTTCTGATTGAATGTTCATAGCATGGGGTTCCATGGCTCAAGTTTTCCAAAGGTTCTCATTTCACTTAAAGAAAACCAAAGTCCTTCCAATAGTCCTCGAGGATATACACAGTTTGGCTAGTTCTGAATACATCCCCAGTTATACGCCTACCAAATCTCTGCTCAAGTCACATTGGTCTCTTTGCTGGGCCAGGAACACAGCTCAGACGTCTCTCCATGAAGTACTTTGCACGCTCTGTTTGTTCTTTAGATATTCTCTTTTCCATTTGGATTTCTACTGCACCAAAAATGTTTCGAGCTCTTACTCAAAACTACCGACTCTGTTAACTTTTTCAAGACCATACTCCTGATCCACTATTACATTACCTATCCTGTTTATCAGCTTTATTTTCTGTGAAACTTATCACCAATTAAAATATTTTGTTACACACACACACACACACACACGCACACACGGACACAGTCTTTCTCACATCTTTAAAAGATAAATTTCATAAGGGCAAGATTTGGGCTGGGCGCAGTGGCTCACTCACATAATCCCAGTACTTTGGGAGGCTAAGATGAGTGGTCCACTTGAGGTCAGGAGTTTGCGACCAGCATGGCCAACATGGTAAACCCTGTCTCTAGTAAAAATACAAAAATTAGCCAGGCGTGGTGGCACATGCCTGTAATCCTAGATACTTGGGAGGCTGAGGCAGGAGAATCGACTGAACCAGGGAGACGGAAGTGGCAATGAGCCAAGATGATGCCACTGTACTCCAGCCTGGGCAACAGAGCAAGACTCCATTTCAAAAACAACAACAACAACAACAACAACAAGATTTGTCAATCTGCTCTACTCAATGCTGTATTTCCAATGCACAGACTAATACTTGTCAAATGTTAGTATTTATTCTTGAGTATTGCTTTTGCTTGAGAAAAGAGTTAGACGCATTTTCTTAATTTGATTCAATAATTCGTATTTTAAGTGATTTGAAAGATCAATTTCAATCATCATAATTCCTGATATTATAAGATGAATAAATATAAGCACATTTTTAAAAGACATAAAGACATCAAATCATGAACAGAGAGCAAGTCTTTTAACCACTCTTAATGAAATTTATCAATGTAAGGTAGGTGTGTGCAAAGTGAAATGTTGAGCATTTGCCAAACCTTAGGATATGCCTGGTACATCCTTCTAAACAGTGAGTTTAACTCACAGATGTGAGAGCACACTAAAAATGGGCCAATGGTGATCAAGTTCCAGTCGTTCTAGAATGTTTAACTGTTCTATGCTAAGGAAAATGCTTTGGAAATACTTGAGAGGCATTGCTTTAACACATCATATGTTTTTTAATGTTTAATTCAATTTACTTCAGCAAATATTTATTTGTTCACCTACTGTAGGGAAGAAAATCACTACTAAAATGACCAGATTTATTTTGTTACTTCACTTTCTTGAATAGTACTTGTTTCAAAAACATTGGTTGAATTTTTGTAAAGATTTTACAACAATGCCATGCACAGATTAAACAACATAGTCTAATTCCATCTATCCATCCAATCTGTCTGCCTATCTATATTAGGTTTTCTATGTTTCAAATAAAGATGATTTTTTTCCCACAGTATTTTCTGTCTCCTAGTGTCCCTGTGTAGAACTAAAGCACAATCTTTTATTGTTTACAATTTTTTTTTTTTTTGGTGAAGAATAAGGGCATTTTCAAACATACTGGCTTTCAGGATTATCATAACATTTGAAAAGCTCTAAGATAGATGAGATAATCAAAGTCCAGGGACCATAAATGTGTTACCTAGTGGGGTCTATCACCCTTATGTTTGGTAGGCAAAAGAATCATCCCTGTTATGTTCAATAATGTGGACAAGTAGAAGTAATAGAATGGTAGAATTTAAATTGATTTGTGGGTGATTAATTTCATTTATACTAAATAGCGTAATTTTGCTAACATGTGTATACATTTAAGAATAGCACCTTTCAAAATATGCAGACTTTTGGATACATTCAATTTACATGGAACATATAAGTTATTTCCCCATGGTCTATATGATCTATTAATGCTTGATGTCAACATGGCAAGGGTAGAATCTTTGTGCTATAATTTGGACAAATATTAAACCAAAGAAAGTTCTTCCAGTTTGGCACAAAAGGTTAAGAATAAACAATAGAGACAAATTATTTGGATTTGAAATTCCAGCTTTGTTACTTAGTAGCTGTATGACTTTAAGAAATATTTTTAACCACTCTGCGCATTGGTTTTCTGTCTGACAAATGAAATTAATGTTTATATCCCTTAGGATTGCTGTGAGTTAATATCTGTAAACATTTAGAGCGGTGTCTGGCTTGTACTATGCTAATAACCAGACTTGGCATTCATGGATTTTTACATTTTAACAGCACCCAAATAACCAAAGAATGATCTTGTTGGCCTTTTATAATATTAATAATAATTGTATTATAGTATATCTGTGCTTTGTATTAGGGTATAAATTAACACTTTTTTTATGGTGATTCTTGTTGATGAATGTCTCATTAAAGTATCATCATTCCTTCTTAGATTTTTAATGAGGTCTTTGTTTTATGCAGTGGCAAATGAAAGCAGGTAGAACTACAAATGCAAGCAAATCATTCTTTAATGTGTATGTTAAATCTATTAACTTTCTTTTGACTTTATTCACATAACATGATAATTACATTTTAAAATTTATTTGAATAACTATTGTTGAATATTCCTCATGCAAGTAATCATTGATTTATATAAATAGTAATTACTCTGCTGTCACATGCTTGAATGTATTTAGAGTTTTATTTACTTTCAAATAAACTATATAAATAGTGCCAATACATACATTTTTAAGTTTCCAAATATCACTTTTGTGGAGGTATGTTTGTAGAGACAGCCTGTGTGGTATTTTCTGTCTCAGAAACACACAGTATAAAAAAGTGAATTTAAAGTATTATTTCATTGAATATCGAGAATAATTGTATCATGTGACATTTCAAACTATACATTTGTATGGGTTTGATTTTTGAGTTATTTCTTAAATGTCATCCTGAAAGTACGGATCACATAAAGACATTGAAAAGGAAGGGATTAGGTTTGAATACCATAGTGGATTAAGGAAAAGATAAATATAAGAACTAGATGAAATACTACATGAGTAAAAAGGAAGAAATTTCATTAGGGGATGGCCAGATTATGAGAGCAGTGGCAGACATGGCTTGAATTGGAAGAAAACAAAAATGAGGTATTTTCATGAGAAACTGCTGTATTTATATATTGGGAGTTAAACTCTTCTCTTAATCAAATAATATATGTGATTACCCTTGGTCAACTACAGTGTTAAGCATTATCAGTATTACCATAATAATTAATAACAGTAATAATTTAATGCTATTGATTTATCCATATTGGTTTTCTTTTCTTTATGCTGACAGTTTTCTTAATCATGTAATTTCTGAACTGTTCATAGTCTTCATAGATCTGTATTCATTTGCCAAAGTGAGATAATAATGTAGATCAATTTAGCGTAGCACCGACAAAGCATCAATATCTATCTATAAATTTGTTCAGGTTGTTAAATGATTAAGAATTTTATTAATGTTGATCAATTTATGCTATTTCCATTCATATACTTAGCACCAAGTTGTAAGTGTATAATAGGAGATTTAAAAATAAGGACCCAGAGATTTAAAATTTAGAAATGTTTTAACATTTCAAATATTAATTACTAATTATTAAGTACAAATTACAATACGTATATACTGGTAGCGTGGTGGTATTGTTGTCAATTCATATAACTTGTAAATGGCTTTAGAAATATATAATCACACCGAGTTGCAGTTGTTTGAGCAATGGTCACCCTTCGAAGTCATAAACTTTATAAGTCAGATGTTGTAGTACTCGCAATTTTGTTAGGCACAATGTTGACCCAGCCTCATCTAGGCAGGTCATTTAATGAATATCACAGTGTGTAAATAGACGTGTAGGGTTAAAAAAAGCATTATCCTAAAATGAGGTCAACATGGGTTGATTCTCGCAGCTGTATGGGCAGCTGAGCCCTCTCCAAATCCAAAGCTAAGTCCGACTCTATAGCAGAGCTTCCCAGGCTGCTAAAAAAGGAACAGCTGAAGCAGTAACAGGGAAATTTCCCCCATTAGCCACTACTTGAGAAGAGGAACAGCATGCTACCTAGACTAGGAGTAATGAAAATTACAGATAAACACATTTAAAAAAAAACTTTCAAGTTGTCTTATGTGTAATTTTCTGTATACACATTATGCTCATGTGGCAGACAGAAATTAGAATTGTTGAACACAAACGTCTAATATTTTAAAAGATGTTTTAGTTTTTTAACATCATCTATAACTTAAAAATGTTTAATATCCTGAATGTTAAAGAACTCTCACAAAAGAATTTGTGTGATACGTGCATTTGACCCTCAAACAATGCACCAACCTCTCAAGCTATCAAAAATCCATGTATAACTTTTGACTCACCCAAAAGTTAGCTACTAATAACCTACTTCTGATTTGAAGCCTTATTAATAACATGTACACTTGATTGTATGTTACATATATTATATAAGGTATTCTTACAATAAAATAAGCTAAAAGAAAATGTTCTTAAGAATATAAGGAAGAGAAAGTGTATTTACTGTTCATTAAGTGTAAGTTGATTATCAAAATATTTATCTTTGTTGTCTTTATGTGAAGTAGGCTGAGGAGGAGGAGTAAGAGGAGAAGGAGAAATAGGAGGAGTTGGTCTTGCTGTCTCAGGGGTGGTAGAGGCAGAAGAAAATCTGCATGATTGGACAGGTATAGTTCAAACCCATTTTGTTATTCAAGCGACAAATGCAGTTTCTCCCAATATGCGACTGTCTTTTAAATCTTTATGTGTCCTCTGATGAACATAAATTTTCAATTTTAGTATAGTTAAATATTATTTTTATGGTTAGTACTTTTTATGTCTTTTTAAAGAAATATCAATAATTAGAAAAATATTTCCCTCCAGTGTTATCTTTTTAAGTAAGACTGCCATGGTTTGGCTGTTTATCCTCTCCAAACTCATGTGGAAATGTAATTGCCATTGTAGCAGTAATAAGAAGTGAGACTTTTAAGGGGTGATTAGGCCATGATATGATACAGCAAGAAGGACCTTGCCAGATACTGGCCCCTCACGTCTTAGATTTCTCAGCCTCCAGAATTGTGACCCAATACTTTTCAGTTCATTATAAATTACCCAGTCGTGGGTATGTAGCTATAGCAGCAAAAATAGACAAAAGCAAAGATATATAAAAATTAATAAATTGTAGCATTATAGACATGTTTTATTTTATTTTTAAAACTTCCATTTAACACACCTAGTTCAAATCATCTGCATATAATTATTTATGGTAATCTGAATCTGTGAAAATGGCAAATCAACTCTTGTATTCACTATATCCTAGAATCACAATCCTCTCAAACACACACTATTCCCCTCTATTTTCAGTGTCTTAACAATGGATATTGGTAGGTTGAATTTTCTGATAACTAGAAAGAAACTACATGGTCTTTTGTGGTACACCAGCATGTATATCCGAGTGAAGGTTAAGGTTAACTTAATTTCTCACTTCAGTTGAAAATCAATTCTTCTACCCTTTTGTCATAATCCTATCAACTACATAGAGAAGCTGTTCTGTTTGAGAGTTATATTTGAATTTGCACAGGGAATTAAATTTTAGCTTTCAGAAACTGGAAGATTTTATAGGATGACAGGACCTTTTGTCTGTATTTACTGTAATAAGTAGTGACCCTGGAGTACTAAAGGGGTTTTCATAAGGGGCCTTTGGTAAGAATAAAGGGCAGTTGGAGGAGCAATTCCAGAGTACATGGTCTTTCTGCTGCTGGGAGATGGTATACAAAAGACATTGCTAAACTCTGAGACAGAAACAACTTATTTTTTAAAAAATAATTAAAATGTATGTATTCGCAATAAAATAATCATTTAAATATCTATAGTAGTTTTTCTTAAGCTGTCAGAGATTTTTTTCTAATGAAGACTACTTTCTTTATGAAGTTATAAAATATTTTGCATACAAGTACATTAAGAGAAAATGACCTTACCATTTTCCTTAGTTAGCATTTTAAATTAGTTTATTTGCTAAAATTCAATTAATTAAGAGAGTTAATTGGGACCAGGTGTGGTGGCTCACACCTGTAATCCTAGCACTTTGGGAAGCTGAGGCCAGTGGATCACGAGGTCAGAAGTTTGAGACCAGCCTGGCCAACATAGTGAAACCCCATCTCTACCAAAAATACAAAAAAAATTAGCAGGTCATGAAGGCGAGGGCCTGTAATCCCAGCTACTTGGGAGGTTGCGACAGGAGAATTGCTTGAACTGGGGAGGGTGGAGGTTGCAGTGAGCTGAGGGCACTCCCACTACACTCCAGCCTTCGTGACTGTGAGAGACTTCATCTAAAAAAAAAAAAAAAAAAAAAAAAAGGCAAAAGTCAATTGGATGGCAAAGAATCTTTATAGAATTCAATTAGATGAAAAGACAAGATTCTCCTTTGTTTATTGAAGCTCGAATTCTGGAATTTTCTTCCAAGTTCAGTGGGCAGAGCATGGTAGATGGGGACACAGGGAGGTAAGAACGAATGAGCATGGATAAGAAATCGTAAACCTAGCCTGAGCCAGTAGGTGCCGCTATTGCAAGGATGGGTGGCCAAAAGAGACTGTAGTATGGTAATCTTCGTGTGGATCCATCATCCTACTCTATTACCTTGCTTTTGACTGCATCTGTGCTGACTGAAACAATTTCATTTTACTGTGCTGTATTGCTTGAAATGCTTCATCCTATTCCTTAGAAAGAAGATTTGTCTTCAGGTCATATCCTCTCCCCAGCCCCACCAAATTCTCTTTAATATCCCTCTTATTCAGTTCACCACACAATGACTACTTAGATAACCTCTGTCACACATTCTTTCTAAAATGTTTATATTAAAATGTAAAAACAAAAATCTTTCAATTGGCAATTTGAAGAAGAAAGAAAATTATAAAAATAGGAATTAAATTTACCTTCATTTGAAAATTTCCACTCCTTTTATTTTAGTGATTTATTGTGTGTGTGCGAGAGAGAGCAAGAGAGTTGCATATATATGTTGCAATCTGTGTGTGTGTGTGTGTGTATGGAGGAAAAGTTCTGTTTATAGCAGAAGCAGTTATAAGTTTTAAAATAATTTATATTAAAACCTATAAGCATATGTGTGAACATAAGACCAATCTACCCATAAATATATTTTATAATTACTTAATCATTTGTAATGTTAGTATCTCTTCATATCAGTAGTTTTTAAAAAATAATTTTGCAGTAATAGCATCATATTCTATCATAGAAATAGAACATATTATTAATGTTATAGGACTAACTGTTCTTATGCCCACTGAGCAGTAACTTATGAATATACCAAAACCACAGGGTTTGCAGCAGAGAAAGAGTTTAAAGATGGTGGCCCAGTGGAGAGATGGGAGAAGACCCTCAAATCAATCTCCTCTAGGAGCTCCGTGCTGGGTTTTGTTTTTTATTTTATATTTATTTTTTAAATTTATTTATTATACTTTAAGTTCTGAGGTACATGTGCAGAATGTGCAGGTTTGTTACATAGGTATACACATGCCATGATGGTTTGCTTCGTCCATCACCCCATCATCTACATGAGCTAGGGTTTTTAAGGGGATTGAGGAAAATGAAGAGCCGGGAAGTTACGGTTGTTGACTGGTCCATGTACCAGGAGTAAAATCATCAGGATGTGGAAACTATATAATTTGGTGAGTCAGCTCCTCCTGGGATCTGATCCTTCAGACCAGCTAGTGTCAGTGGTTTCATAGGAAACAATACCTTAAATGGAAAAATCATTTCACAGTGTTAAAGTTGTTATCCCTAGAATAGTAAAAGAAAGCCATAATCTTATGATAGTAATTCTAGGGCCATAAGAGAATATCCATGAGGAAGTGGGTCAGAGAGCAAGCTGACCTAATGATTAATGCTCAGTGTACTGCAAGCTTGGTTTATTTTTGCTTCTCCTCCTCCTTGGTTCCGTGATGAATTTTACAAAGTTTTTAGGGATAGTTTCATCAACTGTTTCATGTTGTTTATAATTCATACTACCTACTGTTTGTAATATAAATTTCTTGTAATGAGGAGTTCAAGTGTCATATCAAGATTGGAATAACTGCATCGAAAGTTATACCCATTAATAAATCTATGCTCTTCCTAAGTTTGGCAAATTGCTTTTCAGAAAGCTGTGTAATTTGAAATTTTTTGCAGTAGTATAACTTTGTTTTCAATCATCTTTTATGATGATAAAACACACATATATCTGGATATATGCATATAAACAGGTACATGCATACATACAGAGACAGAGGGGAGAGGGTTGGTAGCTAAATGGCTTTAAAATTGTTTTCTTAGTTATTATTCTTGAGATGGAATATCAACTATACCTTTAATTTCTATACTTTTCTAAATGAGGGTTTTCAGCATTTCCAATGTTTTATTATATATGTTGTTGTCAAATACATCAACTTTTACTAAAAATTCTTCCCAAACTGAAAATTATTCATTTTTTTATAGCTCCATTGTTGTGATTTTAGTTTCCTCATTTAACTCTTCAATCTTTCTGTAATTCATCATGGTACATATACAGTAAGGATCAAATACGATTTCTTAAAAGAAACCAGTTTGCTTATCAGAGAAAGCTCTAAACTGTTCCCATTGGTTTATAAAGGTCCCTTATAAAGTGCACATGAACACATGAACACATTCAGTCCCACATACATGCATTCATTCACATCTACAGTAGGGTCTCCTCTAAGATTATGTATTTGTTGCCTATTTTGTGGGTTTTATATGAATTTTTAAAAACTATATAATATGTAAGGCCTTAGATTTATGGTCCTTCTAAATAAATTATTAGGCTATTTTTCATGTTTATTCTTTCAGATAAAATTTAAAAGCATTACTTCAAGTTAAAAATACTCAGTTGTTATTTTCTTTAAGCTTGTACAAATCTTATAAATTAACTTTCAAAGAATTGACATTTATGGAATAATTACTCTTCCCATGTAGGAATAAAGCTCTGAGGAATTATATAACCAACTAAGGAATGCAATAATTGGAAGAGTTTTTCATCTTATGGGACATAGAGGAAATAAAGATTACTACTGTCCTGAATTCAAAGTAAAAATGATTGAATCATTTGTATCACTTCTTTGACTTGCACCCTAAGTTAGTTATCAGCCAGTTTTCTTTTTCTGTGGACTCAGGCTGTGTCAGAGGCAAAGAAATCTTGTAAAGCTCCAGGATGGATACTTGTCTTAGCAAAGCTATTTTTTGTTATAATTCCATTAAATATAATAAGACAAAATATTTGTTCTATTGGTCACATTCTATTGTAAAAATTGTGCCTTCCTCTTTTCTAATACTGACCACTTTAGCTAAAACAGAAAACATATCACAGTATTTACTGATTGACTTTGATGAAACGAGTTTTAGTATATTAAAATTTTAAACCTTAGCTTTAGAACTGTGGAAAAGATGTTGAATAAGAGTTTTCAAGAACATCAATGGGACAATTTGGTGGGTGAGGATGTGAAATAACTTATTTTACTGGATTGAGTGCTTTTGTAGACTCTATGAGGAGGTCAGAGAAGATGCACTCTCCTGTTTCTATATGCCAGAGGTATGTAGTGGACCCCTTCCATTTTCTTAGGTACTATGCCAGGACTGGGATCCCCACTTATGAAGTTAATTTATTATATTATCCCTCCAAAATCAGGGAATCCACAGTTTCACGGCTCAGGGTTCACATGCCCTACTAAAACCTGGGTGAATTACACAGAATGTACAGTCAACAATTTGGAATTTAATGAATAAAATACATGAGTGCAGGAACATGGAAATGGGATGTATTTATCTGCTGAAAGAGAGGACATGAGAAAGTATTTATGAATTACACGTTCACATAGATAGGAAGGTGGATAGGTTTGTATTACTTATAATGTCGAGTAAAATGCAATAGAAAAATCAAGGTCCAGTGCAGTGGCTCTGGCCTATAATCCCAGCAATTTGGGAGGCCGAGGTGGGCAGATCACTTGAGGTCAGGAGTTTAAGACTAGCTGGTCCATCATGTGAAACCCATCTCTACTAAGAAAACAAAAATTATCCGGGCATGGTGGCAGGAGCCAATAATCCCAGCTACTCGGGAGGCTGAGGCAGTAGAATCGCTTGAACCAGGGAGGTGAGGGTTTCAGTGACCCAAGATCATGCCACTATACTCCAGCCTGGGCAAGAAAAGCCAAGCCAGACTCTGTCTCAAGGGGCAGGGGGTGAAGATGTAAAGAAAAGAAAGAAAAAGCAAGTACTTTTGTCTTTTAACCAACCGTGATTGGTTGCTCAGAATTGGCCTCATTATATTAACCAGAAATATCTAAGTGCTAGGCATTTAGCAGTTAACAGGTAAGTTCCTGCTTACATTTTACGGTGTGGATGAGTTCTTATGGTTTAATTTTTTAGTGTATGTTAAAATCTGTCTCATTATAAGGAAGAGACAACTAAATTAAATGCTACCACAGAAAAAATATATATGCTGTAACACTTGAGTTAGGCAAGTAATGCTAATTGCAGGGATTTATGTAGACTGCTTATCAACTGTTTCTAATCATCACGCAATAAATAATGGCTTTTTATATCAACAAACATGTCAAAAATTTTTAGTAGGTTGGGATAAGTTGACATGTCTAATTTTTCTCCCTGATTTATCTTTTAATATAAAAATTCTGAAAGCAATGGATTCAAACCAAAAATACTTTTGTTTCAAAAGTTTAATGGAAGTCAGCTAAAAGACTTCTACCATTTAATAAAAATAAATGGTTGAAGTTTGTGTTTCTAGGGTTTATACCAAGAGACTTCTACACAGATCACTCAGGATTTCAATTACATCTATACACTGTTTATTAACATAGAATTTTTAAATACTAATATTTTAGAAGCTTATATATTATGGTCTTACATGGAATTTAATCTTGGAATCTTAACTTTTGCTTAAAGATTTTAATTACAAAGCAGAAATATTCTCTACAACATTATCAAGAATTTATTCTTGTATAAACCCTATGATTTGACAGCACCCTTGGCAATAATACATTTGTAATTGTAAATATTACCACAATACTGTTGGCATGTGTGGGGAAATAGAAATATTTTGAAGAAAATAGACATATATTATATGACTCTTGAAAGAATACAATTTAGTCATCATCTACCTGATAAATAAATGGAAATTAAAGTAACCTCAGTCTCATTTGTAAATTTGAGATAGTTATACATTAATGCTGATTCAATTGTTATTCTTTATGCAACATAGTCATGTTATTACCTGTCATATTCAATTATAACAGTATGAAGTTTGTAATTAGTGTGAGCCCATCATTAACAAAGCCAATAATACATGTTTGCATTTCTGTGAGTTTGTAAATCTCTAGTCTCTGTCAAAAAAGACTTATGGAAATATCTGAAAAGCTTTGTAGACTGAATTTATAACAAGCTTACAAGCAGTTTATTTGTTAAGATTCATGACTGAACAAATAGGTATTTGCCAGATAACATTTGTGGCAGACCTTAAAAATTTGGTAAAAAGTTTCCGAAGCAATTTGGGGCAGGGGATAAAAAGCTTCTTGGGCATCAGAAACCTCATGAACCGGGATGTTGAAGCAGGAAAGAATTCATTGAAAACTGACTAGTACATCTTAGTTACACTAATGAAAAATTGGTATATTAGAAGCCATTAGGCTGAGGACAGACCAATAACATAGAATTTGTCATTTACTTGGAAAAAAAATTGGACCCACAGGATTTTATGCCCTTAGACAATTAACCTGTGTGTATTTAATACATATATACCATCCACATACCCTCATCTCCCCAAAATGAAAACAGTTATGTGTTAAAACATAAAGACTATAACAGTTCTTACTCACTTCTCTTTTTACAGTTAACTATTTCACTTAGATTTTATGGCACTCTGTATTCACATGCTAGTATAGAAGTCATTCAAAAAAATGTTGATTGAGATGTAATTTACATATCATACTATTTACTCAATTAAAGTGTACGGTCCATATATTTTTTAGCGTGCTCAGAGTTACGTAACATCAATACAATCAATTTTAGAACATCTTACTCACTCAAAAAAAAAAAAACCTTCAGATCTATTAGTAGTAATTCCTCATTTCCTACACCCTATATTCTCCCCCTACCCAATCTCCCCTGGCAATTATTTGTTTCTATATATTTTTAAATGTCCAGAATAGAAATAATTTTATATGTTGCTGAAAACTTTGGTATCAACTACAGTACTTAAAATGAATACCAATAACCTCATGTATTATCTTTGAAGAAATTGCTGCTGTGAAATGAATATGAACAAAATTCATCTTGCCTTTGGATTTTCCTTGCTGTCTTTGCTTATTTTTATATACTTTTCATGTGCAATACTGAGATAGCTATGTGAAAGTGAGCTAGGTTATGACTAAACAGAATAAAATAGGTAACTCACAGACACTGGCAAGTATAATAAAGTGTTTAGTTACTTCCTGAGGTTGTCTTTTTCAAATATTTTAAGTAAATGAAGTTACAGACAATATCAAGTTATAATTCATATTTTCTGCCTCTTAGAGGCCTTACAGAGAATTTTGAGAAATGTCTGGTTAAATCTTTGCTCCTGTTTAGGCCCATTTTTAACTGTATCCCTTGCCCTCAATCAACTGTCAGGCATTGATCTATTTTCAAAGTTACAAACACCTAAACAGCAATCTTGTCACTGGAAGACCTGAGTTCTTTGAATTCCAGTATTTAAAGGCAATGTTTCCTCCAATTCCTAATAGAGAATGTGTTAGGCAGACATCTCCTGAGACTTGCTCAGAATGCAATCAGGCATGTCTTGATTTGTGTAGGCAAATCTCTGCAATTGCTGTATTTCTTTTAGAATAAGAGAATGTGCCCCAGATGAATAGACACATTAGGATTTGCCCTTATTTGGAGTTTCTCTTTCTCATGTTTAAACATGATGCTATTTATACATTATTATTTTTGTAGAAGAATAAATACATTAAGTATTTATTTCCATTTTAAATTAAAACCTTGCTTTCAAGCTTGCTAAGAGCATGTGAGATATCTTTTCAACAAAACATTTCATATAGAGCAGTTAAGAAATTATTTGAATATTAAAAGTATTCTTTTGCATATATAGAAAATGTATGTGTGTATATGTGTGTGTGTGTGTGTGTGTGTGTGTGTGTGTGTGTGTTTCACATTGCTTTGGAGTATCACATTGAATGGAAAGTGTTTAAAAGTACCCCAAAATTTAAAAGACGATAGCTACATGATCAAGGGCCCCAGTATAAGGGGATTTTAAGTTATCTTTTGTATTAAGTATAATTAATCATGAATATAATAAGCTATGTCAGCAATTTCACACATTTATGGCTATCTCATATAATCAAATCTATTGAATTACATTTACCTCTGCAGGTTAGAAAAATGGATGCAGAAAACCAGACAGTTGTTAAAACTCTCCATCCCTGTGTGAGATGATATTACTTCCACAAAGTTTAGAAAGCAAAATTAACCTTATTGTTTAGGAAAACCTAAATATATTCACAAATTTTCAAAGAGTAATACTTAAATTCATGGTCTAAGAAAATTTTAAGAATTTAAGCATGCACTTAAAAACAAAGGTCCCAAGCTATGTTAAAAATTGCTCCTAATGTTATTCTGCTTTAGGCTTCAATTAAAAAATTTGCAAGAGGGAAATAAATGCTTTTTTTATATGATGTAATATGTGCTTAAGGGTATATAGTTTTAATACGTATTTTTTCATAGTGACATGCACTTTTGATAGTTTAAAAAATCAAAATAGTAGAGAATCCTTTTGCTTTGGTATGTCTTAGGAAATGAGTAAATGTGATGAGTGTGTGATAAATGTCTGAAGACACAGAGTTTATATATACTGAAGAAGTTATGATTTAAAAACCAATGTGGGCAACAGTCTGTAGAATGTCCAAGTTTCATTTCAAATTGGTTACTATTTTTCTCAGAA
This sequence comes from Cacajao melanocephalus, assembly GCA_963573385.1. NCBI lineage: Eukaryota > Metazoa > Chordata > Mammalia > Primates > Pitheciidae > Cacajao > Cacajao melanocephalus. The sequence continues at coordinate 164,548 of CAUYLG010050247.1, read as the reverse complement.
AGCAAGTGATATAGTATTTGCCTCTTAGGAAAATTGAATTACCAACCAGTAATTATAGTTCTCTGAATCTAATATTCTCAGTGGATTTGTATCAACTATCTTGGGGCATTTTGGTATATAAGGTATAGTAATGTAGCTACATTATAAAATAAAGAATATTAAGCTCTGATAGACTGTATCTTAAAACCATCTAGTATCATTCTATAAAGCCACTTTAAAATTTTTTCTTCCCAACAGTTTTGTCAATCAAATTCTATTAACCAAACATACAGTTCTTTAAAGCACAGGAAGTTTGAAATACAGGCTCAAGATCATAATGACATAAATAAAAGTAGAAATAAAATCTGTAGGCCTGATAACTGTACAGATCCACCTTGTTATATATAGTCTTCTTTTGCTAAATTGTGTAGAAAAGCAATATATATGGAATGTGTGAATCTTTAGAAGATTTTAAACATCCCGCATCCCCACTATCCCATGTGGTTTAATATTTTTTGAAACTTTAATTCAGTATGCCATGATATGTACTAAACTGTGGATTGCTTATTAAACTATGTATTTGAAAATTTGGATATGACATGGAAATTCAATTATTTTATAATGAGATTTTAGAAACCATGATACGTGAGAATCTAGATTATGGAATAAAAAATACTGAGATATAATTATTCTATTCACAGTTACATGAACAATAAGAAACACCTTACCATTTGAGACTTCATAAACAATAAAATATATTGCATGAAAAATTTCAAAAGTATAATATAGCTAAGGAAGAACTAGTGTCTTCTGGAAAATAGACAATAATCATAATTAGACCTTATAAAATTTTGATTTGGGGAAAGTATTAAAAGAATATTTAGAAAGGTAAATTCTTCTAAATTCCAATGTTTGTCAGATCAGAAGATCCCCTTTTTCTCTACTTACATCAGTAAGTTTAAATACTGTTTTTAGAAAATATATGCTCTCTCATCAATAGGGAGGTAAGAATACTGGAGAGTGTCATTTTAAATACTTGGATGATGAAAATTTCAATCATGCCAAGGGATTTTATCCTCATTATTTCCTGCCATCATTCTCAGCAAACTGACACAAGAACAGAAAATCAAACACCACCTGTTCTCACTCATAGGCGGGTGTTGAACAATAAGAACACATGGACACAGAGAGGAGAGCATTACACACCGGGGTCCCTTGGGGGTGACTAGGGGAGGGATAATTGGAGGGAGGGTGGGGAGGGTTAACCTGGGGAGAAGTTTCAGGTATAGATGATGGGGGAATTGAGGCAGAAAACCACCTTGCCATGAATGTACCTAGGCAACAATCTTGCATGATCTTCACATGTACCCCAGAATCTATAGTACAATAAAAAATAAATAGCAAAAAACTATTCAATTTATTTATATTGTGTAAAATAAAATTAATATACATTTATGTATTTGATCGTCTGAAAACAAGTGTTCAACCAAGAAAAAAATCTACCAACAAAATGTTCAAAGGCATATTTTATTGCTGTTGAGGCATATGTCTTAGCTCTTTTTTGTCTTAAGAAATAGAAATTGCATGATAAAAACTATTTATTTCCTAAAGCCTTTGTTCAAAATATTTGGGACTGTGAATGAACTTTCATTTCAGATGAATATTTTGGTTTCTTATTTTAAGTAGTGTATACTTGCAAAAGATTCCAGCATCAAAAGATGACTCCTGGGGAAAAGGTTTGAAGGAGATGTAAGTGGTTTCCCCAATCATGTAGTAAGTGGAAAAATCCCATATAAATTTGAGTTAATATGTTCAGCTCTAAATTCCATTTAGAAGGTAAGAAACATTTTGTTATGTATCAAAAAAAGAAATATTTTATTATGTATCAACAAAGATGATTATTTTTATAGTGCTTTTATCTTTTAAAGAGAAATACATGGGCTGGGCAAGGTGGCTCACGCCTGTAATCCTAGCACTTTGTGAGGCCAAGGTGGGTGGATCACCTGAGGTCAAGAGTTCAAGACCAGCCTGGCCATATTAAAAACAAAAAGAGAAATACATAAGAAATGGGTATAAAAATATAAAACCAATAATTTATAGATCCCTAATTTTATTAATATGATATTTCATGGTAATAATAAAAGCAGGAAACGTTTTAAAGCAACTGTAAGTGCCAAATACTTTGTATGAAATCTTTCATTTCAAGTTTACAAGAGCTTTGCATAGAGAGCTGTCTTCCTCATAAACTAGGAGGCATGAAGAACTGGATTCAAACACAAATCAGTTTGATCTAAAATGCATACCCTCAAGCAGTGTGTGATACTTTCTCCATTTCTGTTATTTAACAATTAAACCACTTTTAATCTATTTTCAAATTTTAGTTTGCATTCAATACTGTTCAGAGCCTTTCTTTCAAAGAAAACTTTCTTATTACAAAAGTAGCATATGCTAATTGCAAGGTATCTAAAAAGTAAAAAGTAAATCAGAGAGAATGTATAAAATTACTCGCAGTCCTATTACCCCAAAATGCATTCACTCATTAACTACACATTCCTTGGGTTTTTTTTTCATATGTTCGGTACATACAAGTCCACATTACTTTGCCCAAAATAACTGTTAAGACTCCCTGCGTCCTAGAGCTTCAGGCCTAAACAGTGAAAGGGACTAAGATCAAATGGTACCTATTATTACATAGAAAGTGATAATGTTAACCATAAACTTATTTATTTATTTGTGTATTTGTTTACTTATTTAAGATGGTGTCTGCCTCTGCTTCCCAGGCTAGAGTGCAGTGGTTTGATCTGGGCTCACAGCAATTTCTGCCTCCTGCATTCCAGTGATTCTCCTGTCTCAGCCTCTCCAGTAGCTGCAATTACAGGCACTTAGCACCATGCCTGGCTAATTTTGTGTTGTTAGTAGAGACGGAATTTCACCATGTTGGCCAGTCTGTCTCAAACTCCTGACTTCAAATTATCTGCCCACCTCAGCCTCCCGAAGTCCTGGGATTACAGGCGTGAGCCACCATGCCTGTCCCCTTAACCATAAACTTTATAACTTTATTTTTTGTGAAAACATAATTTTTACAATTGACCATGTTGTCAGTGTTCACAACATTATTGATAATACCTCTGAGGTATTCCAGGAAACATTTGTAATAGTTATTTAACACTTAGTTTCCCTAATTTGTCACCATTTATGTAATACTTAAAGAAACATAATTCAGACATTAAAAATACATTTTTGTTGTATAAGTCAAGATGTAACCATACTGATTATATTTGGCAGTCTTTAAAACAGTGTTTTCTGCCTAAATTTTATCTAATCTGTCCATTTGCCACGGTGATACTTACCCCTAAGACAATATATTCTTTCTTCACTGAGTCAACCGTAGTTTGAGAGCTCTATAGAAATATAGATTCTGGTATAAAACTTAATAGATATATCTCACATTCATTTTCAATGCAACCTGGATTTCTTTTTTGTGTGAAAATCATAGTTAACATTTTATTGCATTGCTTACTCTAGTATTAGCTACAGAAAGACAAAGTTCATATTTGTCTGTTTTTGGCATAAATCAGGCATTTAATATATATTTGAATAGCAGATAAATACAAATGTTTTTTAATTTCTTTATTACTGTTCAGTAAAGTTTTATTTATTTATTTGAGATGGAGTTTTATGTTTCACTCTTCTTGCATAGGCTAGTGTGCAATGGCATGATCTCTGCTCACTGCAATCTCTGCCTCCTAGGTTCAGGAGATTCCCCTGCCTCAGCCTCACGAGTAGCTGGGATTACAGGCCCCCACTGCCAAGTTCAGCTATTTTTTAAATTTTTTTAAATTTTAGTAGAGACAAGGTTTCACCATGTTGGCCAGGCTGGTCTCGAACTCCTGAACTCAAGTGATCCATCCACCTTGGCCTCCCAAAATGTTGAAATTACACTTGTAAGCCCTGGCGTCTGGCCAATATTTAGTAAAGTTTTATTGTACTTAGTTTTGTTTCTTTCAAACTTGAGTCCATAGACCTATGCTTATTTACATGACTGAATCTTTTAAAGAGTCCTCTTCTCATTTTAATCCTTCTAGTAAATTAAGTGTATTATCTATAACATAATTTTTATGCAGCCAATACAAAAATTACTTAAAAAGTAAGCAACCTCTTGGCTGGGTGTAGTGGCTCATGCCTGTAATCCCAGCACTTTGGGAGGCCTTGGCGGGTGGATCCTCTGAGGTCTGGAGTTTCAGACCAGTGTGGCCAACGTGGAGAAACACAGTCTCTACTAAAATACAAAAATCTGCTGGGTGTGGTGGCACAGTCCTGTAATCTCAGGTACTCAGGAGGCTGAGGCTGCAGCATCCCTTGAACCTTGGAGACGGAGGTTGCAGTGAACCGAGATCAAGCCACTGCACTCCACCCTGGGCGACAGAGGGAGACTCCATCTGAAAACAAAACAAATCAACAAATAAAAAAATGGAAGCAACTTATTTTTTCTCTTCATAAGGAATTATATGATAATTTCTCTGTAGGAAGACAAATGCCTCAATGTTCGTATTTTTAAAATAAAACCACCAAAAGAATTTTAAAATGAGTAAGCACATATAATGATTTTTCAATGATTTTCAGTATACTGAGAAAACATCTCATCAAACCAGACCATGATACCACTATTTTAATGTGAAAACTTTTTGTGACAGAATTATTCATTCACAGAAACTGCTGAGCAAATTATTTATTCTTTTGCCACAGAGAAATCAAAAGATGTGTTTTCCCCTGTGCTAATAGTGTGATATGATTGTCACAAACTAAGAGCCCTCAATTGAAAAATGGCCCTACTGTCTAGCTATTGTCGGAAATAGCAGCTTGACATTAACCCTTTGAAATTAAAACCACAACCTTTTACTCACTATCCTCTGCTATTTAATTGGCATCTATCCAAAATCTCCATGCATGGGCCAAATTATTTATTTACCTAGAAATGCATTGTGTGGTGAATTTATTATGGCACCTTTAGAGTCAGTTGAGCTGCAGAAAATTAGATGTTTTTTAGGTAAAATATAGTGTTTTTAATAATGAATATGATGTTGTATTAGTTACATTTGTTTCTAAATATTTTATTTTATTTTATTTTTGAAACAGAGTCTTGCTCTGTCTCCCAGGCTGGAGTGCAATGGTGTGAACTTGGCCCACTGCAACCTCCACCTCCCAGGTTTAAGTGATTCTCCTGCCTCAACCTCTTGAGTAACTGGGATTTTAGGTGCCTGCCACCTATGCCCGGTTAATTTTTGTATTTTTAGTAGAGATGGGGTTTCACCATTTTAGCCAGGTTGGTCTCAAACTCCCATCCTCAGGTGATCTGTTTGTCTCCATCTCCCAAAGTGCTGGGATTACAAGCTCGGCCACTGCACCGGCCTGTTTTTAGCATTTTTGAAATAAAATTTTTCATGCCCTTTCTCTGCAGTGCTGAACTCTGGGGCTTTTTATATTCGTTTGTCCTTATGTTGGACAAAGCTGACCCAGATGTACTTTCAGAGGAAAACAATTCTTGGCTCAGACAGCTCTCACTAAGCCCATTTACCTGAATAATTTGGTTGTGAAGAGTCTTAGTTAAGTTTCTATATAAAACACAGTTGAACTTTAATACCATGTCAGCTTGGTGGACCACAAAATATATAAACCTGTTTTGTTTGATAAACAATAATCAGCACTATACTCAAGTATCAACAGCCTGGAGCTTTTTTCAGTTAACTCATTTCTTTAGATCATCACAATTCTTTAACTGAAGCAAGCCAAAGAGCAATGGAGCAGTAACCTTAGGTGACAAGATTTGGTCCCTGAAACAACTGTTTTCATTTTTAATTGAATTTTGTAAATGTACATGAGGCATATTTTAAAAAGTTAATTTTTTCTAAAGTCAATAACCTGAAGTTATTCACAAATGTTATCTTTCAAACAGAATTATGTCATCATATATGGTATCTGATGAATAGTTTGCTTATTTGTCTATAGACATGTTAGGTGACTTACACACTAGAAATCTGGACTTCAATATGCACTATAGGGTCATAAATAATAAATTGGCCGATATATTTGAAATGGACCAACTTTTAATTTAATTCTATTAAATTGAAAGAATCATTGTTCTTCCTATGTGTTATATCTTTAAAACTTCTTGTTAATTATTATGGCATGATAAAATGATGTGCTATTCTTAGGAATGGAATAATGCATTTTTTTAATGCATGTATCCAGTAAAAAGATACTTTCACATTTAAAATGCTGTATATACACTAATTACTCCTTATGATTTTCCACTGAAAGAAGCAAGTATTATAATTCTTGTTTTAGAAAAAGGCTTAACTTACTGGCTTACTGATACATAATGTAGAGATTTTGCTGAGGTTAATCGTCTATATTTTGTTCTTATTTGTTCCTCAGCAACCCCCTATCAGTAGCTGTTCTCATCAATAGATTAAAAATTAAACAATTACGTATGTATGGTGGCATTTTTTTCTAATTTTAGTCAAAATTTAATAATATATATATGTATATCTTACCTAATCAATGAAATATGATTTCAAATAAAACAATTAGCATAGGGCAAACTCATGGTGTGAGATGTAGACTCTGAAGAAGCTGTTGAATATATATATTATATACTGTACCAAACTTATTTTTGTGTTTCTAAAATCTGATAGTTTGAATTTACACTGCTAAAAGACTATATAATTATAGCTGCTATTGCATAATAAACTTAAATTTTAAACTAACAATAAATACCTTTTACTTTCTTGTGCAATTTATAGAAATTAAATAAAACTAAAGTTAAATGCATTATCCTAATAAAGTAGTCTTACATTACGGTGCATTAAGTTATTATTTTTATACTAAAGTTGCAGAGCATTGCCTACTGTCAAAAAAAATTAGGTTACCTGGGGATGAATATTCTCTAATGGTAAGATCACCAGATTGCGTCATGGGCGAGGCCCAGTTTCTATTCTTGGAACCATCTGATAATGCCAAGTCTAAGCTTCTGCAAATCATTCTAGCCTTCTTTTTTGTTTGTTCAATTGTAAAAACGAGCGTTCAATTCAATACGTACTTTTGATCACTCACTAGCAAAGTAATATGAAAGCAATTTGGGGACATAAAAACATATGACAGAGAAAAATCTCCATTAAGAGATGGCATGCTTAATGGCAAAAACATTACAAAAATCATTATTCTAATAAAATGCATATGATTTCTAGAATTTAAATAGTAGTAATTACTTTCAGGTGGTGAGGTCACATGTAATTTACCTAAATGCTTCCTCCTCTAGCTAGGGGTGACAACATGAGCCAAGGCTCAGAACCTGACAAGTGTAAGACGTGCAAGAATGGTGGTGTTATGTAGAGTAAATAAAAGTAATTCAGGAACTAGTGAGAGTCTTTGAAGGCCAGGCTAACAAGTTTGAATTGTTTTCTCTAAGCAATGGGTAGACATTGAATGTTTTAATTGGGGGATTTAAGTAATCGTCTGCTCCATGGTTGCTGCTGTTGGAAGATGCTGTAAGGCTGTTGCAGTTCGTGGCTCTTTGTATAAGGTGGAAGTTACTTTAACTTGAAAGGCCCGGATTATGCAGATTTCATATATATATTTTTATATATGTATGTTTTTCGGTTTCTGAAATATCTGGTACATATTTTATGTATAAATATTGATAGATATGAATATATAGATAAAGATCAATAATTTCAATATAAATGTGGGATGCAGAGGAGACAATTATTACTTTACCACTTATGTAGAGGCTTTCTAAGACTTTTATAAATCAGTTCTAATCTCTTCAAAATAAAGATTTTCATGTGACTGTAAATTATAAATATTTGTAACTTCCATCTCATATAACAATATGGGATATTTTCTATTTTGCAATTTTTTGATCCAATATAAGCATTACTGACTCATTTAATTTAATGTTTCTGCTAAAAATTCTCAAAAAATTTTTTTGACTAACTATAATGTCTCTAACATTATTAGTATGTAAAGTCATTATGTTTATATGAGTGAGTGGCAATTTGATAAATTTCTGGACTCATCTCTACAAGTATACATGTATACTTGGCTGTCCACAAATGTAAAAAAAACTACAGGAAGACGTTTTGAAGAGTAAAGACCTTTACTTTATTTAAAGAAAATCCACTGAAGCATGAGAGAATGACACAATTGAACCCAGCAGTAATATGAACAATTCAAGTTTTGAGGTAGAGCTACAGGCAAAATCTGTTCTTAAAAATGATTTATTTCCAAATAAAGCCCATACTTTTTGCATGTATCTATACCTACGTACCTTAGTTGTGCTGCTGTTGGTCATATTTTTTTTCACATCTGACTTAGACTGTTCACTCCTCGGGGTAAAAGCTTTGTCCTTTTGTATTCCACACACTATTTAGGAGAGCTCTTAGAATCACAGAAAAACAGGAATTTTAAGGGACTGAGGAAGTAATCTGCTCTAATCACACACACACATACACACACACACACACACACACACCTTTTTGTGATGCTCCTGACTTCTGATTGTCTCGTTTATCCTTGAAAATGCAGTGGGCTCACTCTCTTCCAACATACTCTAACTTATTGTTGGGCAGTTTTGGTGATTAGAAAGTTCATCATTAAATTGAGCTGGAAGTTACCTCATTTTAATTCCTAAACATTGACTCTTTGCGTTCCTGAGAAACACAGGTGTCTAATCCTTCTTTCACATAATAGGATTTTAAATATTTGAGGAAAGCTGTCCTGCCTTGTAAGAAAGAGAAAAATACATAAGAGTAGGTTAAATTGTCAGATGTGTTGATTGTGTCCATTTGTTTATTTATTTGTTTGCTTTTTAACAAAAAACCCTCGGAAATATTGAGATTCACTGTTTGTTAGAGAGAATGTTTATTGTTTCCCATGGCATTAATGTGCGGTGACTTCTCCTCATCAGAAAATTATTGCTGAAACTTCTTGTATTTTCAGCTGACTTGTATACATTTTTAACTACACTCTTTTCAAGCATTCAGATTAAAGCATGAGTGTGACCTTAAGGAAAACAAATAGATAAATGAAATTCAACTAATAGTATTTTGCCTTTTAATTACTACTTAATATCACAATTAAAATTTTCTCTAGAAATGTATCCACTCTTTTAAGCTTACTAAATTTCAATATTGTCATTACGAGATTTGGAGAAATTTTACGAGATCATTAAAAGGTAATGGAAAGGAAAGAGGAAGATAGAAGATTGACTTACTAGAGTATGATGCATCAGTTTCAGGAAGTAGACACAGTAGTACATCATTTCTGTCATATGTTTTAGTTTACTGTGTGATTCTGGGCACAAGAGATTGTAGTTAAAACTTGATAACAGCAGCAACATCAACAAAACAATAAGTAAACTTAAAAAAATGGGCAAAGGACTTGAATAGACATTTGTTTTGAAGAAGATACACAAATGGCCAATAAGCATGTGAAAATATGATCAATATCTCTAGTCATTAGCAAAATGCAAAACAAAACCACAATGAGATAATACTTCACAATCATTAGGATGGCTACTATAAAAACAATACATAACAAACAAACAAAATCCAGAAAATAAGTGTTTCTGAGGATGCAGAGATTCTGAAAGCATTGCTGATGAGAATGTAAAATGGTACAGCCATTGTGGAAAATGGTATGGTCATATTTCAAGCATTTAAACGTAAAATTACCATATGATCCAGCAATTACATGTCAGTGTATATATCCACAAAAAAGTGAAAGCAGGGACTGGCACAGATATTTATATGCTCATTATTCACAATAAACAAAAGGTGGAAGCAACTAAGTGTTCATCATTGGATGAACTGATAAACAATATGTAGTAAATAAATGCAACAAAACATTATTCAGTTAAAAAAAAAGAAATTCTGACATGTGCTACAATGCACATGAACCTTGAAAACATTATGCTAAGTGAAATAAACAAAAAAACAAGTTGCATAATTCCTCTTGCATGAGGATGACCTTAAGGAAAACAAATGGATATATGAAATTCAACTAATAGTATTTTGCCTTTTAATTACTACTTAATATCATAATTTAAATTACAGTCAAATTAAGAAAAAGTTGATTACCAAGGGTTGGTGGTAGGAGAGAATGAGGAGTAATTGTTTAGTGAGTTAACAGTTTTAGTTTGAGGTGATGAAAAATTCTGGAAACTAATGGTAATGACAACAATGTGATGTTTTAATGTCCACAGTGCTACAGACCTGTGCATTTTAAATAGTTAAAATGGTGAATTTACTATTATATATATTTTACCACAATACAAAAGAAAGATAATTGTTTAACGAAATAATGAAGTGATACAAGAAGGGGAGTAACAGGAGTAAAATAGCCTCTGATTAAAAATGTGTGTCACATCCAACAACTGTTACATAGATGATACCACAGTTTATCTGAGTTATGTCTTAATCTTTTGATACATGGAGCATTAGAAGATGGAAATGGTCAAGAGGAGAAATCAATAACATTTAAAGTGTGGTCCAGGCCAATATGCAATCTTGATAGGTCTATTTAATAGGTTTTGAAAGGTTGCGTTAAGCATTCTAAGAAAGGTTTTGTCTTTATCATGCAACAGGCTGCTGTCACTTTGAAATGGTACATGCACTTCTAACAGCCATACCCTCTCACCAACTCATAAATATTATCTATAGATTTATATCTAGCTTTCTTCTGATATTTATGTTTTCTGCTAAACAGTTATTGCCTTTATCCTTAGATTGTATAAACTAAAGCAAAAATAGGTCAATTCTGTTAGGAATAATTTTAAAATGATATCTTTGAAACAGTTTCATTGAATGAGATTCTTTTAGATGAATGTCAGAAACCTCACTTTTATTCTATCAATAATGTGCAATTTGCTGTGGGGTTTTATAATTTTCTAAAACTGAGGACTTGATTGCTTTGGGGAAACTCGGATGCAGATTTTACCTTGAAGAGTCAAAAAGCATTGCTAAATGATGGATCAAGTGTAATGGGATTAAGGATTTTTTTCCATCCTTTTTATATTAATTACCCATTCATAAAGAGGGAAACTAATCACCCTGTCCCTGACTAATGCTCTGTAGGCTTTTGATATCTGTTTGATGAAACTATTACAAAAGGTAAAGCTGAAAAAAATATTTTCTACTTTAGATACACACTTAACACTAGAGTTGGCAGGATTTGAGTTTCAGAGACCAAATGAATATGAAGTGATCAAATGCCAGCCCACATTCAGAGAAGCAAAACTTAACAGCTATCTTTGATGTTAAAAATAAGTATGATCTATGTGTTTCTAAAACCAAAGTCTTAATGCTCATTAATCAGGTTCTTCAGGCATAAAGCTGTGGCCACTTGAACTTTGGCTGAAGATGAACATATACATAGTCAGGATGTTATGAGCTCATTCTCTATCCGTGACAGAAGTCTGTCTTGCTTAGACCTAACAAGTACTAAGAGAACTAGCACGTCTTTCATGAGTATTTGTGTATCTGATGTGAGTCACCTTTATATAAAGACAATCATTTCACTTTTTGGAATTTTTCCCCTCTGCAAAGCCATCTTCTCTAAAACTACCTGGGGAGAAAATAATCCAGAAGCAACTCCTAGTACGGGGGAGTAAGTTCTCTGTGTATATGAGTGAATGTTCTTCTATATTCAAGATATTTTGTTTTAGTAATTGTTTTTTTTTCCTGCAGTGGAGAGTCAAAATTGAAATTTATTTAAATATTTTAACGATAGTTTATACCTTTAATTTTATCTCACATTTGAATGTTGGAACCAGAAATAAGAAGTTTAAAAAACCCTAAAGATAACAACTGACAGAAATAATATCTTAAAATTTTCTACAAGGTTTAAAAACAGACATATAGAAAGTTTAAATATAAATGAAAATGATAAAAATAGAGAGCTTGAAACACGGTGAATAACAAAAACCCAAAAATATGGTTAATTGTATAAATGTAAATATTTTAAGCCCTAAAAATAGTGACCGTAATTGGATTGGAAAAATTGTAATATGCTATTTACAGCAAAATGACCTAAGATAAAATTTTATCTGATATAAAAAGTAAAAAGATGATCAGTTTTCTTAAGTACCATACAATACTGTTGGGTGAATAGTTTATTATGCCATATCTAAGAGAAATAGAAAAACCATAGTTGTCACATGAAATTTTAATTTAATATTGTTATATTTGGTGAATAAATAGACCACAAGAAAATTGTGTAGGGGAGAATAAAGGCAGATAATTCGATTTTTGAATTTAGTAGTATTGTAGCAATATACAAAGTTTTGTACACTAAACATGAAATATGCTTCCTAGTAAGCTCATGATTAGATATTTAATATTAGAGATGCAAATAATTTTCCGTACTGGTGTTCAGAAACAAATCTGCAATCCTATGTGTAGCTTGATGCAATTTGGGATTAATAACAACAAACTTATGTAACACTATGAGTTATAATAAATAAATAGAGAAGTCAGTTTTCTTACATACATGTGGGTTAAGCATTAAATACAGCAATTTGCCTAATGTGTATTTCAATGGCTCAAATTAAAAATATTTGACTAGGGAGCCAAACCAAATATGACCCACAGAATTTTTATTTATTTTATTGAATTTTTATAATTGGTACACATTTTATGTTAAATATAAGAAAAAAAGGGTATTTAAACGTTTTTATAAAAAATATTTTTTGGGATAAAACCGTGGAATAAGCTTTAGATTACTAATAAATTGTTTGCTGAATTCATTTCTTTACTATATCTTTTTGGAAACATTTAAAACCTATTAATCTCAAAAAGTACACCGTACTTTTTATAAAAAATAATTAATTAGATAAATTTAGAAGTTCTGACAGTGGAAGCCCATGTATTACACACTTTCTTAACTCTGGAGGTATTGAATAAAAATCTGCAGAAATCTGCACTGAGAAATTTATTTCTCTTATGTTTAGAATCAGAAAATTCAAATGTAGTACAGCATCTTTTTAAATAGACTATTACTGAAGCAAATGAATTTTAAATACTTGGCAATGCTTTTGAGTATTTATGTGCATCTTATTTGTATATGTTAAATCATCTTAATTTATAAAAACTGTAAAAGTCTGTGAGTCTACTTAAACTTCAGATAACAAATTTACTTCTGAAACTTCTCTTTTGGTTAACAAAAGCTGCAATCACTTTACTAATACAAAAGGAATATACCACTTATTTTCTCATTTATACTTAGAATGCTACACTTGAATGATAAAAATAAAAAAATTATACATTTGAATAAAAAACATTTTACTTATCTTGACACATCATCGGAATATAGTATACACCTCCATGACTACATAAAATGAAATCAACATGATTGTAATTTTTCTAATCATTTAATCATTATTTCTAAGGTATAAATGAAAATACAGTGATGCATTAAGCAGCTAGGCAAGTTTCCGGATGTCTTCTCCATATATTGCTAAGGTATTTGAAAAGCTTACCTGTTTTCCTTTCATTTTTCTCCTTATAATTTTCTGAGTGTCTTTCAATTATTCTAAAATCTCAGTGAATGAGATGATTAACATTAACATTGTCCCCTTTCTAGACGGTGCTACTAATCAATAGAGAACACAAATTTTTGTGAATGTATCACAATTTTAAAGTGTATGTATATGTGTAAAGAATGTGACTTCTTATAAAGTATCCAATATTTAATACATGGCTCTGATAACAACGGTCTGGTTCTTTAAAGGAGTTTTTGTTTTTTTGCTGTTTTGTATGTGTCTTCTCTGTATTTGTGATATGTAGCAGGAAATGCTTTCTTAATATGAATGAAAGATCAGTACAAAAATTACAATTTTCTACATTAAATGTTTTCTCTCAATTTTTCTGAATGTGTAACTTCAGGAGTCATATTATTAGGGTACTGTTTAATTAAGAGTCGTGGAAAATATTGAGGATGGGTAAGTATCTATTTCAAGTCTGTATATTGAAGTCTTTAAAACACATTGGGTAGATATTTTTCCACATGTGCTTAGACATTGATACCAACTGGTAGAATAACTATGTATAACACATCTGAAACACAACTAAATTTGGTCTATTATTTGGATATATAAGCTAAGCCAGCAATTTTAATATTTGCGTTTACATATCTTTTTCATTGAATAGGATATTAATATGACCAGTTGTATAAGTGAAGCCTCATTTATTTGAGATTATTACTTTAGTACCTTTTCATATTTATAGTGCCATAAATATTTATTAAGCACATATTATATGCGTAACAATGCTATAGGCACTGGGGATACAGCAGTCTATAAAATATAGGCCTAAAAATATAGACAAGTACATAAGAAATGATTTATTGATATTATGTTATAATATATAAAAAATTTCTAATTTTACATTGGAATTGGGCATATAGACCATAAATATAATAAATAAGCAAAATATATGGTAGGTTATATAATGTTGTGACTTATTGAGAAGATGATTTTTAATACCTGATGAAATTAGAGAATTAGCTAAGATATTTTTAGGCTAAAAAAGGAGAAAAATGTGGGGCACAGTGGCTCACACCAATAATCCCAGCACTTTGGGAGGCTGAGATGGGCAGATCACTTGAGGTTCAGGAGTCTGAGACAAGCCTGGGCAATGTGGCAAAACCCTATCTGTACTGAAAATTAATAAATTACTGGGGCATGGTGGCATGAGCCTGTAATTCCAGCAAATTGGGAGGATGAAGTGAGAGGATGGCTTGAGACCAGGAGGCAGAGATTTCAATGAGCTTTGATGGTGCCACTGTACTCCAGCCTGGGTGAAACAGTGAGACCCTGTCTCAAAAAGAAGAAAAAAAGAAAACTAGAAAAAATGAACATCCTACTTCCTCTCTTGTCCACTTCTAAACATTTAAATGCTGTTTACTCTTAAGTGTTTAGTTTCTGCTATTACTATCTACAATTCACAAAGTTCTGCAGGATTCTAATGTACTAATGGAAAACATTCTTCACACAAACAATATCTGTATCAAAATTTAGGAATGGATAAATGAAAGTTGTTCTGTTTAAGAGTAAAGAATGAGAATATAATTTAGATTTCTAGAATATAAAACTATGTGTTCTGATGTGAATCCATTTTTTATTTATCACACAATACTCCTTGAAATGTGATCCACGAGAAAGTTTTGGCTGACATAGACACATGTCCTTAGGAAATTCTTGCTACTTTTGCTTCCAGGGTATAAGTGATTATTAGCTTCTAACAGAGAATGTGAGAGGAAAAAGAGGGTCTGTGATTCATCTCTGGGAAAGTTCTAAGTAAAGTAATGCACAGTGACTGAACAAAGAAATCCAAAAAATACACTTGAGGAGCTTAAATGAACTCAATGATTTTGAATAGATTAAATTGATTAATAATATATAGAATAATAGGATGATAATTTTATGAGAGCAAAGTAGAACACACATACAAATAAGCATGGCATATACACATACAAATCAACCTATTTGACACTATGTGACTAGAATTCCTTTATGTGACTAAAGGTCTTTAAGAAATTTTCCTTAGAAACCCATTTTGTGGTTTTTTAAATTCTTGTATTCATTTAATTACTCAATGAAATGCTATTGGAAGGCATCTAAATGGTAGACATTGGGGATGAGTTGAAAAGATAAATTAGATCCATGATCTTCTGGAGGTTATCTTTCATTGAGACGAAAAAAGTAATTACACAATAAAAAAGTAATATTTGTTAGAAAATTGATATGTAGTATGAGATAATGTAACTCCACAAAGCCTAGTTTAGTCTGAATAGTAAATGAAACTCTTTCTGAAAATCTGCTATTTTAAGTTGAGAATTGAATATCAAGGTATCATTTCTTGGAAAACCATGGTGGGGAAGTTTCTCTAAAAATGAGGGCACATTCAGTATAAATGTAGTGCAGGCTCATTGAGGTTTCTACACAAGCAAATTTGCATTTACTTCATTCACTATGTTTTCAAATGTTCATAGAGATATTATGAAGAATTCTATCCACAGAGATTTTTTTCTTATTGATTTATTTAACAGTAATTTATCTTACCATATCTTCTGGTTATACATATGTTTCTCTCTATATTATATATAGTTTTAATGTTTTTAAAAATATGATTAAAAAAACATTGCCCTCAATTTACCACATAAGAATTCTGTAGGTAATCATGATGAAGTGATTATAAATCAATATGACTAAGGGACGAATTGAAAGAAAATATATATTATTTTAATAAATCATAATTTATATTAAACAATATTTTATATATTAAATAACATATTTATACATATATATTATGCATATTCAAATATAGATATATCAATATTCCTAGGACATGAAAGTTACATGGCATGTGGTAAATTGAATGTAAACTTAGTGGCAAATCTATGAAGAGAAACAGGATATATCCATATAACTTCAAGTATCTGCCTTAAAATATTGTTAATTACAATTGCTTTTAACATACATCCACAATTTAACATACTACCTTCTCCAGGGGGAGGAGCTTAATTCCTCTCTTCTTCAGTGAGGGCTGAAATTAGTGATTCACTGCTTATGGAATCTGGAAAGGGATAATAAATTTACAGTTCAGAAACCTGGCAGAGTCTACCTTAACTAAATCATCCTAGGTAACCAGTAATGCCCTGTTGGCATCTTCTACCCCATAATATGATGACATGGTATAATGAAAAAGGAATTTCACCTTTGTGGTAGTCTTTACAAAAATCAATAAGTCTTAATATTGAGAAAACATCAGTCAATCCCAAACTGAGGGACGTTCTATGAAATATCTGACCAGTAGTCTTCGAAAGTGTTGGTGACAAGAAATCACTAGTTAGAAGAGACTAAGGAGATGAGATAACTTGATGTAACGTTGTACATTAGCTTGGATCAAGGAATATAAAATTTAATGTTGAAAAACATGCTATTATTATGTAAAAAGCTAACACTAAGGGAAACTGGGTGAAGGGTTTATAGAAGCCTATATACTGTCTTAGCATTCTCTTGTAAATCCAACATTATTTCAAAATAAAACACTTTGAGAATTATGAATTAAAATGGTCAGTTGTCTTATAGTGCTTGTCTAAAGTGCTTTAAAAATCCAATTCTCTATATTTTTTCTGGTAAAATTCTCATTTTTAATCTGCAGTGATGAATTAATCTATCCTTGAACACTTGCAAGTATTATATTGCTCTTTAGGATTCAAGTTGTCTTATTTTAATTTTAGTGTCTTATGATTAGACTGTATCATTTATTGCCATGCAAAAAATCAAGTGAACACAATTCAATTATGTAAAATACTATATGAATATAGCTCTGAAAAGTATGCCATGCATAATTGCAATTTACACAAGATGCACTCTGAATCTCCTTTCCAGATGATGTAAATAAAATGATACTCTTAAATTAATACTTAGCTTTTCAGAGATTGCATCAGTGATGTTAAAGTAGGATTAAGGCATTAGAAGCTAAAATCTGTCAAGTATGGTTGTGCATCTGAGATTCATTTACTGAACACTGAACATAATTTTATTTTCCACAAAAATTCACTTATAAAAATGAATGTTGCACTTGATTGTTAATGCCAGCAAAGATAAAAAATAGAACATATTTGTGCAATACATTCTGTTGTTCTTATTTGTAATTGTGATCCTGAAATATTATCCTATAAAAAAGCATGATAAGATAATAAATTTAACGCATTTAAGGATTTCACAAAGAAAAATAAAACCCAGGCAATATGTTTCATTTCAATGTACTATGAGTGCTGAGAGGGCCAGATGCCAGTAATTTCTAAGCCTGAGATACTTTCTAACCTGCTGATTAACCCTGTCCACCAGTGCCTTCTTAACTCTCTTTCTGCTGAGACAGCTATTTGATTTAATCGTGATTTTGCATGTTTCGATTCGAAGATTACCAGTATCTTCGCGAATCTTACTATTCCATCCAAAGTTGAGCTATCCAGTACATTATGAAAGGAACAATATTGACCTATGACATATTAATACTCGTTTAAGCCCTCAAGAATAACGCTAGGCCAATTTGGAGAACATAGCTCCAGAATAAGGAATGGAATATTTGTTTACTATTGTGACAGTGATGATAAAGTAAGAGAATGATGCAACTCAATGCAATTAATTTAATAAACATTGATTTAGTGGGTCCAGAATTTTAGAAAAAGTAAAGGCTTCACCACTTATTCATAAAATAAAAGTTAAAATTTTGAGTTATATGGCAAAGGCTATGATTGAGAATAAAAATGGTTAGATCATTAGGTGTTTGAATGATAAGACGTCCAGAAAACTGTAAGTAGGTGATCAAGCAGTTAAGAAGTAAGTTGGGAAAGTAAGATGCCACAGAAGCCAAGAAATGAGAGTAGTTAAGATGTATGTGTGAGAGGCAAACAGAGCATGGAAGTCAACAAAGATAAGAAATGAAAAAAAATTGATTTTTTTGATTGAGAGATTACGTGAACTTTGATACAACAGTTTCAATAGATTTGTGACTCTGTTTCCTAATGGTTAAGAAGCAAGTGGTGGTTTGCAAAGAACTGCAGAAGTAGGCAACTTTTTTGGTAAGTGGGACTATGCAGAAAAGGACAATTGTCCTAACACCAGCATTTCTGTAACTTGTGATTATCTTTTAGGGCTGAGAAATGACCTAATATTTTATTTCATTTTTTTCCCCTTTTGAAATGAAAATATGAGACTCTAAAATATTATTCTGCTTATTATTTTTAGTTCTGTAAACATTTGCTGAATTTCTACTATGTACAAATTGTAGTCATAGGCATCATAGTGATACTAAAATGAACAAGACATGCTCTCTATCCTTAGAAAATATATTTTAAAAAGTATTTGAAACATGACAATAAGGAACATAGGGTAAAGTAGACCTTGCTCTAAAAAAATATTCTTGATAAACACTCAGAAGGGATAAACACCTAAATAATTTAGCTGAATCAGATTAGGAAGAACTTTTAATGTCATAATATAAAAAATGAAGTTCATTGTATAAGTAGGAGTCCATTGCTTGTGATAGTAAGAAATTCTTATTTTTACATTGGTGAAAGTCTAGACAATAGAATTTGTTAAGATAAGTATCCTAGACCTTAGTTCTTCACTGTTATGGGGATAAACTCTCTTCAAAACTTTGCATTGCCTGGAACATTATGTTGAGCTTTGCTTTAAACTAAGGCAAAGCAACTGCCTTTGTGGAATCTTCAGTAGTATGACAGAATCAGTACTTTGACTTTGAAACATCCTCACAAAGTGCTAATGTAATAAGGTTCCTATAAAAGAAACATAACCCTGGCTCCAAGACAGATGACAGATAAGGTATTATTTTTGACATTTCTGAGACAATATATTGGAGCACTCTTCTGAGTCCCAAGGTAGGAAAAAGAGAGCCCACAAGCGTTCTCTGTAGAAGATGCCCTATCTTTTTTGGCTGGGATAAATCTGGAGACAGTTCCCAGCAGCGCTATGACTAATATTCTTGGAAGGAATCATCTATGTATTGATCCAAATAAAGAATATTTATTTCAAGATTGGCATCTAACTACTCTTTCTGTTCCTCAGGAAACAAAAAATGGAAAAAAAAAGTGATGGTCCTTATTGGAAATAGGAACATATGTTTCCCAAAATATTTAGCAGCCTTTTGTATTATCTAAATCAGAAGTGAACAAAATGCAATAAACAAAATATGTTCTTTTTCCTATATACTATGCAGTATAAGCACTTACATGTAGCATTTTGAAGGTTAAGTCCACATCATTTATCATAGTATGATATATAAGCTTATTTATATTAGTGAGAATAACGACTTACCTTTAGACATACCATGTCACCATGTCTACTCCACGCATTTCTTCCCTAGTTATAATGTTGATATTTTCTTGACAAAATGAAAAGGGAACACATTATTCTTGTTTCTGTATGATAGAGCATGGATTTCTTCTACAATGGAGCCTCTGAGGATTTGGTAAGAGCAGTTGAAGAGCTGTGAACTGCACTTAAGGCTCTTTAAAATAAAAGTCTTTAATAAATGGGAGTCATTTTGCTTCTTCAGCTGTTCTTAAGGACAGTAGCCCCCAAGGGGAGAAAATACAAGAATGAGTGAATACTTAATAAATATTTGTTGAATTGAATTGGGTAAGTAATTGATTATTCCTCAACCGCAAAAGAAATTCTAGAGCTTCTAGAAGGAGATATTATGGCAATTTAGCTTGATCTAACTAGCATTAGAGTGCCAGGCAGGTGAAAGGTTCTGCCATGGTAAGGCAGCATGCCTTACCACAGAATTTGATAAGGCACAAGTGTTTGTTTTTGTTGTTGTTGTTGTTTGTTTGTTTGTTGTGAGACTGAGTCTTGCTCTGTTGCCCAGGCTGGAGTGCAGTGGCATGATTTCGATTCACTGCAATCTCTGCCTCTCGGCTTCAAGCAAGTCCCCTGACTCAGCCTCCCGAGTAGCTGGGATTAGAGGCATATACCACCACGCCCGGCTAATTTCTGTATTTTTAGTAGAGACGGAGTTTCACCATTTTGGCCTGGCTGGTCTTGAACTCCTCACCTCATGATCCATGCAGCTCTGCCTCCAAAGTGCTAGGATTACAGGTGTGAGCCACCACGCCCAGCCTGGCACAAGTATTTGAATACTGTTCAAGAGAGTGTAGCTGCTGGAAATTTAGACTGTTTTTTAAAAAAGTATATTTTTAAACTAGTACGGAGATAGCAGTTCCTGACACAGTAGATCCTTAATTCCATTATGAATGTTATTTTCTTTTCTTACCTTTCAGGGTGGGAAATGAGACAAATGCCTCTGAAATTATCAAGTCTTGGGCATCCAGGAAAAAGCTTGTAATTGCCTTCCAGCACAATAGTGAAATGGTGCTCTTGGTCACAAACTCAATTTTGAACAAAAAACCTAAATGTCCCATCATCTAAAACCCAAGCACTAACAAGCCAATAATACAAGGACACAAGCAGACATTTTTTAAAAAGTATTT
Organism: Cacajao melanocephalus; assembly: GCA_963573385.1. NCBI lineage: Eukaryota > Metazoa > Chordata > Mammalia > Primates > Pitheciidae > Cacajao > Cacajao melanocephalus. The sequence continues at coordinate 143,488 of CAUYLG010050247.1, read as the reverse complement.
CTTATTTTTTTCCTAATAAGAAAAACTTGCAGATACATTTTTACCTTTCCAGGCTTGTTTCTTTTATTATACTCATGAGAATTTATATCTTTATGTGGTATGAATAACCATTATACTGAAATACATAGGGTAGTTCTCCTAGAATACAGCACAATTGAAAATTTTAGCTAGGTATTTCCTTCTTTTGAGAGCTGTAGTGTGCATCTTAGGATGTTTAGCAGCATCCCTGGCCTGTACACACAAGATGCCAATAGTAGTCTTTCCTGGTCTTGACAATTGGAAACGTCTCTAGAGGTTACCATGACCCCAGAGGAACAAAATGGCTCCTGATTGAGCAATTCTAACTATGCTAACTAATAAATTACATGTATGCATTTCTAGTTAGTTGTAAGTGCATAGTATAGATCTAAAAAGAAAAGGTAATTTATTAAGGTATATTTAAGAAAGGTGAGCTTTCTTTGCTTTAATATGCTTTGAAAATACAGCCAAATGCTGAGTGATTACACCATGAGGTTTTTCTTTATGTCTTTGTAAAATAATGCAAGTTCTTTTTACAATGGACAACAATCAAACCTCAGGCACTGAACTGAGGTCATTACATATATTATTTAATTCTTAAATAAATCAGTGTGTTTAGAATGTACATTTCACTGTTAAAGAAGTTGGTATTCAGAGGACTTACATTAACCAATATCACACAGATGGAGCCCAAACACAGCTAATCTTCTTAAAATGCGTAGACTCTGACAGCACAGTACAATTGCGTGGTTTTGGAAGGTGAAAGAAAATATTTTAGTATGTCTACATTCTGTCCACCTTTGGCATGGTATTTAAATTTCTATTATTTTAATGATTTCTCAATATTTTGAATCTCTATACATTGAAAGTTTAAAACATTGTAATATTAATGATTTTTCCAAACTTTTTTTATATTCTTTGGAGTCCTTTGAATAATATCAACTCAGATACAAAAAAGAAACATCTTGGCCGGGCGCGGTGGCTCACGCCTATGATCCCAGCACTTTGGGAGGCCGAGGCGGGTGGATCACAAGGTCAGGAGTTCGAGACCAGCTTGGCCAAGATGTTGAAACCCCGTCTCTACTAAAAATACAAAATTAGCTGGGTGCGGTGGCATGAGCCTGTAATCCCAGCTACTCAGGAGGCTGAGGCAGGAGAATCGCTTGAACCTGGGAGGCAGAGGTTGCAGTGAGAGGCAGAGGTTGCAGTGAGCCGAGATCGTGCCATTGCACTATAGCCTGGGTGACAGAGTGAGAATCTGTCAAAAAAAAAAAAAAAAAAACTGTTCATAAGTTTTTAGAAGTGGCTATACTAAACACTAAAATGATATTTAACTCGATGTGAGAGAAATTTCTTTGTCATTTAGTAAATGCCCAACTTCCTGTTTTATGAACCTCCTCTGGCCTGAAAGAATGGAGGAGGTAAACTACAATTGACAATTCTGTTAAGAGATTATTTTCTTCCGTGGGTAATATGAAAAATTAAAGTATAATTATTGTTTATTAAAAGTCAATATGGATTTTTACAAGTACATAAATAGAAACTCTTGCCTTTAAAAAGGGCACTTAAAAATGAGTTTCAGTAATTTTTCCTGGCACAAATATACCATTTCATCAATTTCCTGCAGACTTTGAGGCTTTCATAGAATATTTGGTGTGAATATATAATGAGTTATTACATTTTATTGAAATAACATATACCTTTCTTTTTCAAATTTCAACATACCTGAATTCGTTAAGAATCTATTGAAGTCCCTGGTCTATCAAATTTAATTGGGAGTATTTTCGTCTTTCTCGTAAGTCACTAAAATAATAATGTAAGTTACAGTTGATGCCAACTTAGGTTATTACAATTAGCAATGAAAGTTATTACCTAAATTATTTAGCACATAAATTAATAATTCTAAGATCAACATTTTAAGGTTAATGCTAGAAATATTAATTTATATGTTAAATAATTTAAGTTATAACCTTAATTGGTCATTGTAATTTTCATTGGATACGATTTAATTTCTGTGATAGAAGCCCATGAAATATATGTGATTCTAAAATAGTTTCAGCATAACTTTTTTTGTTTTTTGAGACAGAGTCTTGTTCTGTCACCCAGGCTAGAGTGCACTGGTACCATCTCAGCTCACTGAAACTCTGTCTTCCAGGTTCAAGCGATTCTCTTGCCTCAGCCTCCTATGTAGCTGGGACCATATCCACCTACCACTGCTCCTAGCTAATTTTTGTATTTTTAGTAAAAACAGGATTTCACCATCTTGTCCAGGCTGGTCTTGAACTCCTAACCTCATGATCGACCAACCCCTTCCCCCTCAGCCCCCAAAGTGCTGGGATTACAGGCATGCACCACTGTGCCTGGTCTCAGCATAGATTTTATATACTGTCATGTTTTGACAGCTTATACATTATTTTTTTAAAAATTTCAATACTATGTTTATACACAAATCATTTGAAAGATACAAGATAAATCTCTTCAAAAGTGCATATACATAACTACAAAAATGCTCTGTTTCTATCAAATATGCTTATTATTTCCAATAGTTGGCTCTTGTTTTTTTGTAGGTACTCAAAAAGTATTTGACAGAAAATTCAGAATGATAATTACATATAGCTATAATTATTTCTATATTTGTTCAGGATATTTTCTGCCTGGTAATTGTTTATGTATCTATAGCAATTTATTCTATTGATATATAGTTTATATGATGAGACATTTCATATTTCATAATATATAGAATCCAAGTTGTATTTTTTCATATTTGTATGTTCATAAAAATATCTTGTACTTGTTAATCAGTATAACGTAGTTTGAACAGGAATATTATTGTAGGATTACATTTGGTTATCTGCCTTTTTGTAAGCATGAAAATCCCTCGATATTATATCTTTTAACCGAGCACTTTAAAAATGAGGAGCAAATAGACAAGGGTTCTGAAGTTTGCATCTGTTGATAGAGAAAGTAAGCTATTAATATTACATACATTCAAACTAATCACAATTTACGGAATTAACTGTAAGTGAAGCCATGTAGAATGACATTTCATGCTTTTGATTTCTTGTGATTTGAAAGGGAGATGTTTTTCTCTGAGAGATTACAGAGGATTTGTTATCAACTTTCCATTCCTCAAGTTTAAGTTGCAAGTTTTTTTTTAAGTGACAAAGAGAAGGAGGCTGAACCTTGAATAAATAATTTTCGTACCAAATAACCCAAAGCCAAAGTGAACCAGGTATTCGAAGCAATTATGTCGGTAATTGAATTTTAAATCAGCAGCTCATTTTGATAGAAAATCCTATTACTGAACCCATAAAGAGAGTATATTGAATAATGTATATACTTTTAGTTTCTTAAATAAATGATGCATAAAACGTTTTACGCATTACTTTGCCTGTCCTCCAGAAGCTTAGTATTTTCTCAGAAAGTATACTGTTAGGCCTAGACACAATAAATTTGAGATAAATTGAGTAAATGATGATTCATTTTAAACAATGAACATTTTTCACTTGTTAATTCTGTAAGTCATGATTAAAGGCATTCTTTAAGGGGAACGTCCAGCTAAGAGGCTACCACAAAGCTGTAACCAGGGGATATGGTGGGGCTATACCATCTTAGCTTGGCTGAAGAAAGATCTACTTTCAACCTCGCTCACATGGCTGTTGGAAGTCCAGAGATATTATCAGTTCCTTTCCACATTAAGAGTCTCCATGAGCAGCTTACACAAGGTAGCTGGTCTCCCTCAATTTTTTAGTATCTGCACGGATGAAGCTAGCACTGTTTTCCCTCAGAAAGAGGAAGGGAGTGAGAGAGACAGTGAGGGAGAGGAAGACCAAAGCCAGCCTTTCGTAACCTAATCTCAGAAGTGACACCTGTTATTTTGACATATTTTGATCTTTAGAAACAATATCCTAGCTCTAGGCCACACTCAAAAAATGAGGGGATTACAACAATCTTGAAATCCTCAGAGACTAGAATTACTGGGGATCATTTCAGAGGCTGCCTGTCTCCATGCCACCCATTTTTGATAAAACGTGCTTGTTCACATCTAAACCTAGAATTCTTTTTTCTTCTCTCCTTTTTGTGACTATGTCATTTCCCCCTTAATAATCACATTTTGGTTTTCTCTTCATCTCATCTTTTTTCATATTCTGAACATTTTATAACCACACTTTCTCACTCATCTTAATTGAGAGTTAGTAGGTACATTCCTTTGTTTGTTGAAGTTGATGCTCTTGGCCTTATGAGAAGCATCACGTTACAAAACCCTATGGCTGTGTAGTGGTTGGATTTTAAATGAGTTGAGAAAATTGTTCAGTAAAATTTGCCTATGACATTATATTATTCCCCAAACTCACACAAAATCAATATTTGCTGAGATTTAAAAGAAAGGTGATAATTTTAAGCAGGACATTTTTAGAGATGATAGAGAAAAAGGAGTGAGAGAAGATATTAAAGCAAATTAATGTACATCAAATCTGAATCACTGAAAGCAATAAGAGAACATATCCTCCTATGTGCTACTGTCCTCAACTTGTAGAATGTAGTGATTATAATTTCTTACCGAGTTTCTGTAAGTTTTAATTTCCCCTGATGAACCAGGATTTATTGTTCTTATAAAGTTTTCTTAATAAATGCAATGAGATTGGTAACTGAGCCAATTAATTAGTGAAGTACATATAAAATCCCTAGTGTTCATTTAATTTGATCTTTAGAAAAGAATAAAAATTCAGATATGTAAAGAGGTATTATGTGTAGCAACTATTTTTTATTTCAAAATTTTATTTTTTTAAAAGGAAAGTGTATAGTTCATTGTGCTTTGTAAATAGTACAGACAAATTCTATTCTATTTGCAACGTACATTAAACAAATAGAAGTCCTTAGTACAGATGCAAGACAGGAAGCTAATAATTATCTTTGGAAAATTAACAGCTATATAAAGTTATATCCTTCTACTTTCTCCTTCCATACTATTTTCTTTAAGGAAAATAATTCAAAGTTTCACTCTTTATTACACATTCATTTATTCATATATCATTAGAAAAAGCATACCTTATTTTTGAGTCAACAGTAAGCAACTCACTTCTATTACAAATATATATTGCTTATATTAATCATATGATGTATTAAATAAAAATAACTGTAGGAAACATTTAGCATTTATTATATGTCAGAAAAAAAGTAAAAGTTTTACTAGTAATAATATTTAGTCTTAAGTACAATGCTTTGAAAAATTCTGCTGTAATACCCACTTTTATATGAAAAAAATTGAGACTCCAATAAGTTACATAATTTACTCCAAGCTGGAATTCCGAACCTATCATCAACTTTGGCTCTAATTAGATGGTGGCTTGACTGCAGTCATAGTGGCCAATGTAAGCCAACAGTTCTGATTATAAACACCATTAGAGAAGAGGCTTCACTCTATATCCAAATAGTTGTCGAATATATAAACAAATGGATAAATGAATGTATTACTGTACCGTCTGACTAGCTGGGGTACAAATTATCACTGAATTCAGAACCCTGATAGGCAATGATGATCCAATTTGTTCAAATACCAGTAATCGGATACATTGTATTGTTAATTTCTGGAGGTGTTTATTCTAAGCAAGTTCAAAGCCTCTGGTTTTGTGAAGGCTTCCACATGTAGGGTCATCAACCTCATTTTATAGAATAGCTGCCTCTGAATAGAGAATAATAAGATGAAGCAGTTCATGTGTGTGTGTGTGTGTGTGTGTTTTAACCACACAAACCTCAATCCGACTGTGTTGTCACAATGTCTCATAAACTCAAATGAAATAAAGTTTTCCATGTAAAATGATATATGTATTGGCAACTTATAATAAATCACTCATAGTAAGAAAAAAGACAGCACATCGTTTAGAAAGAAGCATAGAGATTAGGGCCCTGTCAAATCAACTTTATGGTGTACTAAATGGTGCAATTAGGATACACAAAATTTAATTTTCAAGATATGAAGTAGTTCTTTACTGGAAAATTCTAATGCTTCTTCCTCAACATTTAAACAAAAGTCTTTTAGAATTCAATTATTTGGTAAACACAGCACTCGTCTTTCTCTTTTGCTCAGCAGTGGGTTTCGGCATGTCTTGTTGACGTCAAAACAAAGACATTTATTCTATGAACCCATTTTTTAAAAACTGTTGTTAGATGTTCACAAGATCTCATCTTCCCTTAGCCATCACAAAGAGAGCTTACTGATCACCTGGCATGTGGTAAGTCCCATGAGCCATACCAGGTGAGACACCAAGAGGTAGAGAAGTAGGAAGGAACCCCCGAAAGTCTTAAAAGTGAATATATAGAGATATCTATATGAATGTATGTATAGATATCTCTATAAGATTTAAAATAGTAACATAAAAATGAAGATTTATGTGAAATGGGAAAAATTGGAAAGACTTGTGGGGGAGATGGGAAGTATGATTTTTATCTTGCTACTTAAGGCACCAGACTGACACGGAGCAAGAGAAAAGGTAAAACCATAAGATTTAATTTACTGTAGGGTTGATGTTTGCTAACAGAGAGATAAGATGGGTATATTTACATGGGCCTTAGAAAGGTCCAGATTTGACCTAGGTGGTCAAGACTTTTTAATATTAAAGACTCTTTTAAGATTAAAGTAGCAATTTAGGAGATTCCTCTGGAAATACAAATGATAGAAGTATAACTGATGGATTATAGGCAGCAGAGTTAAGAGATACGGAAGCTATCCAGAAAGGGAAATATTTTGGCTTTTTAAGGCTAAAGTAATGAATGTCTGAAGTTCCAGAAATCACAGTGGTATAAATAAAGAAGAAATGTGATTACATTTTCAAGTAGGAAGTCTTGATATGACAAAAAAGTATTAAAATATAGGGTATATATGGGATATATAAGCTATTTTCTGCAAGATTCATAGGACTTAGTAAATTAGTTGTCTGACTTCATTTTTAACTGGATAGCTAGAAGAAATAATGATAGCTCATTTTTTCCTGTGTTCATGTCTGTCTTTGTGCTGTGATGCTAGACTTTAAGGAACAGATCTATCTACAAAAAGCTGTAAAAGCCTTTCATGGATAACTCATAATTTTCAACAATGAATTTTTAATTAGTCTAAAATCTGCTCTCCTTATGTGATAGATTTTTCTGATAAACTCATTCTAATTCACATTATTCCCACATTTTCTTCAACTGCTAGTATCCTCACTCCTCACCATCTATCCATTGCTGGATTCCAGACAAGAAAAGCAGCAAAGGCCAGAGGGTCTCAGTCTTTCTACCCTAGGTTTATACAGTCTTTCCTCACTCCAATGTGATCTCTAATTGCCATGAAGTATGTTTCTGCATTACAGATTTGATCATACTGGGCCCTAGCTTACAAAATGTATCCCCCTATTGTCCACAATATAATTCCTAATTCCCTAGTGACATAATGGATCTTTTAATATTTCATGCATTCAACAAATGTGTGAACTGAACACCTAAAACCTGCCAAACGCTACCTAGGAGGGGTCAAGGAGAGCCAATGCTGTCGTGCTGACATGCTGTCATGCTCACCCTGTGGAACTTAAAGTCCATTTGTGGGGAGACTGACGTTAATCAAATAATTATGACTAAATATAAAGTGACAGTTCAAAAGTGTGGCCAAGTGGTTTGTGAGAATGTAGAATAGAGATTTTACCCAGGCAGGGAGGTCGGAGAAGACCTCCTTAGGAAGCAGTTTATGAACTAAAATCTGTAGGATATGTTGGTAAAAGAAGAGAAGAGTGGTTATCATAAAGCAGGGGTCCTAGGAGAAGGAAGAGCTTTTGCAAAGTCCTGTTGCATGTGTAAGTACATTGTGTAAGATGGTCTTTAAGAAGCTCAGTTAGTGTGGACCAGAGACAGTGTTGGGCAGGAAGCTGAAAGACAATGCTCAAGAGAAGCAATAGAAAATGTAGAGCTTTGTTGAGCAGCGTAGACTACCACCTATGTCCTAAAACATAGAGAAACTAATGAGAAGCTTTATATAGGAGGGTGACATGACCAGAATGCATTTAGCAAAGAAAAACTGGTGGAGTGGCAGGAGGTGGTTAATCGAGCTGGGCAGACCAAACAGGCCAATGAATGCTTGTTACCACAGTCGATAGTGGCAATATTGAAGATCTAAGAAAAGAGAATTAACTTCTAATGATGGAGATCTAGAAAATGTCCATACTTCGCTACAGTGTGAACGAAGGAAATATATGAATAAATAGTAGAAATAAGGCTAATAAATGAGGATTCAGCAAGAAGATTAGAAAGAATCTTGGTCATAGAGTCTGTGGCAGAAAGAAATCTATTATTGTTACGGGAACTTTAGAATCCTCATCCATTAGAACTACTATGCTTGCTACCCAGGAATTAGAGTTTTTCTCAGCAGCATTCACATATAGCTTAAGAAATGTTGTGATCCCATTATTCTAGGAAGCACCATATTACAGTTTTTCCAAGTTTAATTTGAGGACTACCTGCATTAGAATCAACAATTATTTTAAAAAATGTTGAGGTTGGGTGTTGTGGTTCATGCCTGTAATCCCAGCACTTGGGGAGACTGAGGCGGGCAGATCATGAGATCAGGAGATCCAGACCATCCTGGCCATGATGATGAAACCCCATTTCTATTAAAAATACAAAAACTAGCCGGGCATGGTGGCAGTCACCTGTAGTCCCAGCTATTCAGGAGTCTGAGGCAGTATAATTGCTTGAGCCTCGGAGGCAGAGGTGAGCCGAGATCATGCCACTGCACTCCAACCTGGTGACAGAGTGAGATTGGGTCTCAAAAAAACATCTTCAAACAGAAGTAGTCCTAGATTCTGCACTTTTGTTTATAAGAAAATGAACCCCTGGTCTCAAGCAATCCTCTTGCCTTAGCCTCCGGAGTGGCTAAGACTACAGGTGCATGCTATTGTGCCTGGCTCTGCATTATTAACAAATCCAATTAGTGGTCCTGATGAAATCTAAACTTTGAGAAGGAGTTGAAAATCTATTGAAACATAGATTTAGTGGCAAAGGTACTCAAAGTCTTACACATATACAAGTGTTCATGCCCAAAACATGTCGAGAAGCAACATGGTGTACTGAGAAAGCATTACTTTTACAGTAAGACTTGGAATTTAAATTGTAGTTGAATTTCTTGGCTTAGTGATGTTATATAAGTTATTTAATTTCTGTAGATTCCTGTTAAAAAAATTATGCATTGGCTTTTTCAAGTCTCCTGCCTCTCATTAGCGAAAATTGTGTTTGCTATCTTTCTGGGTCATGTATACCATATCTGTAAGCAGTTTTAGGGGATGCCAGAGGCCCTCTTGAGTCCCATCAGGTAAGACCTGGGTACTGTGAAGCCTCTGTGTCTCTGATATAAGCTATGACTTCACCTGTGAGACACTGAGGCTGCCACTGCCATTAGCCATGGCAACTGCTATGGTGGCCTTTTGTACTCTCAGTGAGCAAAAAGCCAGCTCATAATCTGAGAACTGCTTATACTAGATTTGGTGCATAAAACATTATGAGCAAGGGGATTCTCTTTCCCGTTTATTTTAAGTTTTGCAAATGGTTCTTACTCAGGTGTTCTTAGTTATTTCATAATAAAAAGAGGTAATACATTTTGACAATATATTTAAACCATGAAAACCAGCTAGACACACACACACACACAAAATTTTTTTAATTGTTTCAAAAAGCATCAGTAGAGCCATAAGTATCTAGTTATAAAAATGGAGCTTAAAGTCTGCAACAAAGTAGGCTATAAATTTACATACATGTGCCTAAAACTTCAAAGTTTATAGAAAGTCAGTTTCTTTTATGCTTGCAATAATATACTTGGATTTTTTTTAAAAATATGTAAAACAAAAAGTCTTAAGTATCATTTCATTACCTAAAATAATGTTTTATTTAATAATTGATAAAATGCAATGGATAATAAAATATTATCTACATATAATGAAACAGTTGTCATTTTAAACAGAGCTATTGTAATATCTGAGATACAGTGAAGAATACAGTTAATACGTTTTTGTTTACAAAATTAATCAAATAATTTACTCAAGTCATCTTGAATACTATTCTTTCCTGGATAAAAATTCAATCTGAATCTGATAATTATGCACATGGAAAATCTTTATGCTGGGTTACAGTGTCCCCAGCAGGTGGTTTACTTAGTATTAATGATCTACACTTCTTGAATATTCAGATTGGTAAATGTGCTGGAGAGTTTTAATTGCCAAACTCATTTCTACCTCCAGCTTGTCTGATGACAACTTGCCTTCATTTTAAACATGTTGTTATTGATCACAATTCAAAATGAGTGTCAAAAATATGAGATGGCTTCATGCATTGACTGTACACGGTTTTATTTATGTTAAGAAAAATAAAAATAAATTATAGGTTTCTGGTGACTTGTGGAATATATTCAGATCTTAAAGAGGCAGTGACTACTGGCTTCTTGGATCTCTTCCATTATAGTTTGTTATGAGTTACATCTTGAAGTATAATCAAATGCCTATCTTGTAAATTATAAGGTGATACTATTTTAAAATTATGACTCATCAGGAGAGTAGTTAAATTTTAATAATATTTCCCAAAGCTAAGAGTACATGGAAAAGTTATAAAGAGGCCTATGGGTTTTAAATAGTTGATTGATTTATTCTAAAAAAGGTAAAATAAAGCAAGTGTCTTGATTTCCATTTTGAAGTACATGAAAGCTTGTTTTGGATGATAATGGACAGGAGAATCCACAGAAAAACTCATTGTGTGAAAACAGCACTATGCTTAGAAAACTTTGCATCTGGGAAAAGTCATTTAAACATCTCTACATTTTTGTTCACTAATCTGTACATTGCAGCTAAAATTTGCCATCCTAACTGTATCACAAGTTTTTAGGAGAATCAAATTACTCTATTTCCTGCTAAATGGTGAGCATAATCGTGGACAAAGACCATCTTGCTTTAGTTCCCTGGTAGAAAATAGGCATTTCTTTATTGATGAATAAATTACTCAAATTAGAACGTAAATGGAAAAGCAAAGTACATATGGTAAAGTATTATTTTGTGAATTTTATTATAGAAGGAAATTTTAATTGGCCTACGGAAAACCTTTGCTATGTTTTATGACAACCATTATGAGTTACCATTTACAGAAGCAGATACCTAATAACCTGGTAACAATTATTTACTTGTTTTGCATTATTGAAGAAGGAAGAATCAAATGTATTGTGCTTCTCTTATACATTGAGTGTATATTTATTGAGTTGTTGAACAAAATAGACATGAATTTTGCATTCATGGATTTATTGCTAGTAAGTAGTAGAGGAAAAAAAAATATCCTACATAGTTTTATAATCACAGTTGTGATCAGTGCCATGTGTAATGGAGGCTTAACAGGGTAACCTCACTACATAGTGTGCAAAGTGAACAAAAATTTATTAGAAATATTACACACTTTAGTTTTTCAACAATCATTTATTTTGCACATACTTTGTATCACTCTGTCTGACACTAGGGTAGTAAGAGTAAACAAAAGAAATACGCTATCTGAGAAATCCTGTGCCTATGTACTGGCTGCACTTTGCAGGTAAAGAAGCAGAAACTTGAAGAGGTTAAGTTGCGTTTCTCTAACCATACAGATAGTTAGTTAATTGAGACTCCAAACTAGATGTTCGACTCTACTGTGCTAGTTCCTCTAGTTCATTTAGACACTGAATTTAGACAAGTATTGTTTAGGGACTCTTCCATTTTGGGGATTTAATATACCCAATGTAAATCATACAAGTCAGCACAGAATTATCTAACTCTGGTGATATATTATTGAAATGTTATGATGCTTATTTCTTAACATGATGCTGTTTGTATTTTACTTGTTTTACATGTGCCTCTTAGGAGTACATATATGGTTAAAACTGTAACCTGCCCAAAGGATGGTTTAGTGTCTGAAGGCCTCTTGTTACTTGAAACAGGTCATGGATTCATCATCCCTATGACGTCTTTTGTCTTCAGGTCAGGTTGTTTTGCTGATCACAAAGGTTTTCCCATAAATTCTTATCACTGCTTACTTCGGTAATTATTTCACTGATACCCAAGCTTGTCATATTTAGATACCCAGTAAAGCTAATAATATGGTTTATTTAACTTGGCTTCTTTTTTATGTTTATCTTTTAAAATATTAGCATAGTGCCTTTAACATAGTTATATTCAATACACATATATGGAAACAAATTGGCCTAATTAACAGAATTTTAATTTTATAATTAGCATTCTCTTCCAGTAGTTAGAGAAGCAATGATATTCTAAAATACTCTAGCATTTCCACATAAACATCTGTAATCTAGTTATCAGTTCATGTTTTCAAAATAATTATTTGTATGCAATTTTTAGCAATATTAGAATATCCTTTGGAACAGCCATAGCGGAGACTGGTTTCTATTTCTTTTGATTATATTCACTTGCATGTTCGCATGGTCCTGTATCTCTTACTGTTGCTGTTTACAACCCAGCTTACCTTTCTTATGTTGGGTTCACCACGATGTTAATAGCATTTTTTTTAACTGCAAAAACACTCTTCAATAAATATTATATACTAATTCAGGCAGAAATCACAGAAGCAGTATCCCTTGGCTAACTTTATATGATAAACTACATTCAGGAATAGTCACTTATCTTCAAAGATGATAGTGTAGTTTCATTTTGTTTAAAAATAATTAGTATAGGATGTACATTTTAATTTTAAATGGTTATTTTATCAAATGTATATACATATATTTAGCTAAGAATATGAGGCATTCATCATTTCTATAATTTGTGAACAGTATAATTGGCATTAAGGTCTCCTTTCTACATTCATTAAATTGTAATTGGTTTGTTTCCAGTTTTTTATAATTAACAACTTACCTTAAAAATGTGTATTTTCATATTAAAGGACTTAGAATACTAAATAATCACACTAAGTTCTACCTTAAATGTACTGAGTCTCTTATTGTTCTGGACTGCAGTGAAGCAAGTTCACTTATTTCTCCACGTGTGAATTAAATGTTGTCCTCACTCTTCTCTAATTGCTGTGTGCTTATTTTTCCTCCACTGCAGGAAGACAGCTATTTATAAATTTAACTTCTATTAAATATTCCATCAATTGATCTTTACTGATCCATTACAATACATTGTCCTTTATGATTTATGATTCATGTTTTCTTACATTTATTACCACCAAATTACATTTGTTTTACTTTATGACATTTTTAATATGCACTGTAGTGTGCATAAAATATCGTACGATGTACATGAGTAATTGGTGAGAATTTTATATTCATTTTAATATGTCTGAGATATTATTTTGTGAATTTCCCACAATGGAATCTCAATGTGAGATTGAGAAGGAGCAGATAATATCTTCTGATATAATTTCCCATGTGTGTGTGCATGCGTGTATGTGTGTGGGGGGGATGGAGGGAGAGAGAGAGAGAGAGAGAGAGAGAGAAGCCCAATGAGGCAGAGCACAAGGAATAGACAAAAACTGACAAACAAAAACAGATAAAACAATTTTCATTAGTAATTTCAAAAGTTTTTGTTTTGTTGTTTTTTAGTTGAACTTACAAAGTTTACAACATTTTAAATACAACTTTTCTTCACATGCTCACCTCACAGCCTAGAATTATTCATGTTTATGGAAAATGTTTCTTGAATACAGGTGAATTGAATTTATAAATCTCTAGCATATGTAATGGAATAATTGAACCGTAAGGTGTTTTCTGATTAACATAGTAATGCACAGATTTAATGGTTTGGATTAAAATAAGGAAGTTCATAAAATTTCTAACTTCAAGCCTGTAATAATCAAGTGGGGAAAACAATCCTGGAGTCATATAATTATAATTAATCTTAAGAAGTCCAAGTTATAGATATATACATATTGAAATTTTAGAGAAAATTGTAACTAATTCTGAAAGAATCAGTGAAATTGCACCAAAGCGATTTTTCAGCTGCTTGTTGAAAAGTCTATTGTCTGTTATCTATCAAACTCATGGGAAGATTATGCAGGTAATATTGCACAATGCGTGTATCAGTGTGTAGCAAACACTAACAAAAAAGGATGTAATCCATGTTATATTTAGAAATATTTATTATTATGTCCTAAATACCCTTGCAAGGATTAATTGAAAGCATTGAAAAAGTCAATGTGGAGTCTCATGTGCTTTGAATTCAGTGAAATGTGGTTTTAGGTTTCTACTTTCTTAGAAATTCAGGTTTCTCATACTTAATATAGAAGTTAATATGGCCATCCTTGCAGGTATATGAAGAAAGATACATAAGATTATGAGTATGAAAGGGACAATACTGTTACTAATTTATATACAAAACTGTGTTTTCCCTTGACTTTCCTTGGCCATTAAGGAACTGTTTCTGTATGAACATTTCCACTCATTCAGCGATATCTTGGACAGCTAATATTTACTAGATACTGGTAACCTGGGATGTGAAGCTAACAGTTGGAGTTCTCAGTTTGGTGGAGAGAAAAGGCTGGTTCAGTGAAAAATGTTTAGAAATAGGGACATGATGTACACTTCACTTGGACTGAGTATATGAATACAGTAATCATGGAGGGCTTTCTAGGAGAGATAAGTTAGCAAGTAATTTGGAAACAATGAGATACAGTAGTGAAAGTAGCAGAACTGAGGCAATAAGCCAAGTGTGGGGATTGCTAAAGTCAGGAAATGTGAAACCTGGAGAACTAAAGAGGCAAAGTAAGTGGTATTCTAAACAGGGTAAGTGGTATTCTAGGTCCATTATTTAGTGGATTACATATAAAAATGTTGGCTTTTTACAAACTTATGTTTCAATGGCAAATATGGATTTGTCAAAATGTCTAGGTAGTGTAAAACATGAAGCCTGTGCAGTATTTCTAATTAACTCCAGTTCCTACAGCGACTTTTATTAGACAGAAAAATATCTCACTTCTTTCAATGTATGCCTAATTTGAATCTATCTTAAAGTAATTATATGTTATTTTTAACAATTTTTGCTCTCTCTTTTTTTTCTTTTTTTTTTTTTCATTATACTTTAAGTTCTGGGGTACATTTGCAGATCGTGCAGGTTTGTTACATAGGTATACATGTGCCATGGTGGTGGTTTGCTGCATCCATTGCAACCCTTATCTCTGCGCAGAATAATATTAAAATTAGGTCAGTTAACCACCCTACAATATCCTCTTAATGTTCAAATGAAAGGAAGATTTGTGCAGAGATAAGGGAAGCTAAAGGAGAGAGAGAGAATGAAAGAGAGAGAAAGAGAAAGTGTCAAGGGAAGGGTGTTTGGTGGAGCATCAGAACACACACAGCATTTATTGATTAAAGTTTACCATCTTATATGGGTGTGGTTGTAGTGCCCTAAAACAGTTACGGTAATAACATCGAAGATCACTTATTATCATCAAAGATATAACAATGAAAACGTTTGAAATACTGCGAGAAATACCAAAACGGGACAAAGAGATATGAAGTGAGTGCATGCTTTTGAAAAAAAATTGGTCTGTAGACTTGCCCAACTTAGGGTTGCTGCAAAACTCCAATTTATAAAAAAAGCCATGAAATATCTGCAAACCACAATAAGGTAAAGTCCAGTAAACATGCCTAAATTGAACATATTTCTTACCAGCTCTACCTAAGTAAAATAGGTTTCATAACATACTAGATTGTATTTAATAATTTCAACTATTTACTCAAAGTAATTTCATTCCTCCTATGTAATATGAGGTTATCAATGAAAATATCTTTTATTGCCTATTTAAAACATATTTCTTCCTATTTTCAATAATAGCTGACTATGAATGATGAAAGAAAAATCCTTATAAAATTAAAAATACCTATAAGAAGTTTTGACACTCTCATTGCAATAAGATTTTGAAACAACTTGAAATAAAAAGTGGTTGTTTCACTAGAGCTGAAATGAACAAAAGCTTTGCCTTGCATAGCTAGATCATTGTCTGGTTAACAACAACTTAAGCAAACCCTCAGAATTTAGTTTTTTTCATTTTTTAAAATTTATAAAATTATGACCTTTTAAATAAAGTTTTTGACACAGTGTAAATAGGATGCACAGGTATTTTAAAGAAATCAGTTTAAATTAATTTGTTGAATTTTTAGTAACCATTTTGATTTAATTTTATTGATTGAAAACCAACTTATTGTAGGAATAAAATTCCTATTTAACTATTTGTTAGTTAATAATTTGTACCTTGCCACGCTACTCTTCAGAGTTTACACTCCAAAAGTATGGACCTAGTTTAAATCATTTCTTCCTGTAATTTTGCCAGTGACCTATTTAAAACTTGTTTAAGTTCCATCTCCTCTAAGAAGATCACTCTTAACAACTGCAGAGAGATTAGTTGTTCGTTCCTCACTATTACTTAGGCACATTATGTCTCTTCAAAAATTGTATTCATGACACTATAATATAATATTTTAAAAACTCCATGCTCTGTCCCAAACTAAAACATTAAAAAAATTTCCATCTACCACAATGCTAAAACAAATTTATGGTACTAAATTTAACTGATATTACATTAGTTAAATACCTGTTCTCTACATTTTGCTAGAAGCTTTGATTAAATCTAAGCATATAAAATCTTATCCTGATATTTTAACAGCACAATAAAAATAGGAAATACAATGAAATAATTTGTACTAAGACTTGTCTCTTTGGCTAGAATGTTATAGGGACACTTAACTCAGAAATAGGACAAGTTTAAAGCAAATGCAGAAAATAACTTATGAAAATAAAATGAAATTTTTCCCTAAATGATTTTGCAATTAATAATGAATTTATCACTAAGAAAATGATTGGTTTTACAGATAATATAAATAAATCTCTTTGAAAACTATTTTACTTTTTTTTTTTTTTTGAGACAGGATGTTGTCCTGTCACCTAGGCTAGAGTGCAGTAATGTGATCACAGATCACTGCAGCCTCTGCCTCCTGGGCTCAAGCAATCACCTTGCCTCAGCCTCCTAAGGAGCACCATGCCTCTTAATTAAAAAAAAAAAAGTGGAGACTAAGTTGCTCAGGCTGATTTCAAACTCCTGAACTAAAGCAATCCTACTACTTCAGGCTCCCAAAGTTCTGGGATTCCAAATTTGAGCCACCCTACCAGGCCTAAAAATGATTTTAAACATACTGCTTGAAAATCTGTTTAATTTACAGATATCTTTATATTTTAAGGCATGATTCCTATCTAGAACTATAAATAAACATTAATACAAATGTTATAAGTTTATATAATTCTGTCAGATTTTTCTCCTGAAGTTATATATATATAGAAAATTACATTGAATTTTTTCATTGAGATACATGCAGAGATATTAAATTATGTAAATAAAAGAGATACTAAAATCAAAATATGCCATGATTTTAGAATTATAACTAAAATTATGTTTATAAAGGGAGTAAAAAGAAGTAGCTTATGAATGTAGTAGTAATGAAGTAGATCACAGATTATAATAAAAATAAGTTGATACCAATAAAATATTATTTAAAAACCTTTCCACTTTCCTATTACAATATATTTGTAATGCTCACCAGGAAAAGAAAAATATGAAGCTGGAAATCATACTACATGAGTATTTAATTTGGAGTTCAAATTAACATCATATTCTGATGATTGAACCTGGGATATTCTCTTAACATCTTTAGAAACCTCTTTAGTGTCTCTATGATATTTAATCTCCATAATATATATAATTTTCTCTGAGAAATAGCTCAGACTAATTCAAAAATAAAAACGTAAAACAAAAGCAAACAAATGAACATTAACAACTACAACAACAACAAAATATTTCATGAAGAGCAGGAAAAGAAAACAAAACAAAACACTACCATTTCCCCAGTAAGATATAATCAAAGAAGTCCCGGATTTTAAGTCAGGTAAACTGTTTTTCAGTTCTGGCATTCACCTCTGGCACACATTTGTCTTGCTTTGTTTTGTTTGTTACAGATAATGCTACTTAATTTTATCAATCTTACTTTATTCATTTGTCAAACCAGAAACAGAAATATTCTATCACTGAAGTCAATGACTCTTTTATAAGTGAAATCTTGTCAAATGAAACATTCAAAGCACAGAATTTAGGTCAGTTTATGAGCTGATTTAAGTCATGTTTTTCAGACTGTCTTGATAAGATAGCTAAGATTTTCTAAGAAGTTAAGTTTTTCATTGTCTTTTTTCCTGTTTTAAATTTTCAATTTTATTTGATCCTCATCTACTTTATATCTACTTGGATAAAAAACATAAATAAATTTATATCTTTTTAGGTTTTGTTAATTTACAAACTGTTAAAATCATTAAATATTAAATTGCTAAGGAAGATAAGGACCTTATATTAGTAATATTTTTAATAAACTTCATAATCGTAATATCGAAAATGATTTGAAATTTGTCACAGTCTTAGCCTCCTCAAGGTAAATAATATTTAAGGCCACAACCTCCCCACCTCGAAATAAATAAATAAATAAAATCAAAACACACAGATGGAGGCTACTAGGCAGAATCAGTTACCTTGGAAAAAAATAAACGTGTGTGTGTGTGGTCTGTGTGTTTGCATACTAATTCTAATAGCATGTTATTTCAAAATTTGCAGTTTATTGATCATGTGTTTAAAATATACTTGCATGAAACATGTTTTAAGGGAAAAGCACAACCTATCTTCAGAATAAGGGTTGACTCTTATTTTCTTTCTGAGGATGACATTTTTTATCTCAATGATATTGATATGATATTGATCTAAACTGTCTATCCCAAATCTCTTGGGAAACAGATAAATGAAAGGTTCATCACTGAGTATTCATTTCATCCTCTGAATATTTATTTTTATTTTTAGAGGTATTTCTGCCTTATATTTTGGGTAACTGACATTTTATTTTAGGAGAACCACAGTTTAAGTAAAACATTTTATTTTGCATATACATGTATAATCTCTTCATATTCTTTTCATGTCTTTCTATTTCATATCAGTTGTCATAGTAAAATCTCTTCCAACAAAAACCCCCAAACTTTAATACTATGAGCAGCCATCAATTTTACTGAATTTGAAATTATAAAGTATTCTAAATCATTCTTGATGAAAGTATTTTTATCTACTAGTTTAATGGTAAGACTGAAAAGGAATAATAATTACGATTTAAAGTGGGTGAAAATGAAATAAAGACATTTAAGTTCAGTTAAGGACATGAATTACAGACAGCCTCTTTGAAATAAGAAAACCAATTGGCATAGTTTTAATTTGAATCATTTAATTTGACAAACATTTGGCTTATGTTGTTGTTACAAGATCAACTTGACAGGTTAATAAACTTTATCTCTTGAAAGGACTTTTTTGTTTTTAATCAGGGCATAAGAAAATCCTCCTTTTTTTTTTCTCCTTTGTTTTATGTCTATTTCTATTATAATCATCATCATCATGAACCTCTATTGCAGTTAGATACAGGTATAAATCCTCCAGTAGAATATAAATCTCGAGTAAGAGTTAAGACTGTTTTAATCTTTACCTCCTTGACAAATGTCCAACACATAATTCCCTACATATTGTCTGTAAAACTGTATGATGAAGCAAATGTCATATAAAGACACTAAATATTACCATCTCAGAAAAGGAGTTATTTGCCTTGCACCTTTTACTTTATTGATATGGTTGAGTTTTGGGTTTTCTCCTGTATATGACCTAAGTTTTTCAGGCTCTAGGTTAACTCACAGACCTCACAAAACCCAAATTTAATTTAAGGTTTTAAGGATACTTTGTTATAACACCCTTTTTTGTAATGTTACTAGAAACATTTTAATAAAAGTACAATTGTAGGACTATAACAAAGGGATAGCAATACAGGAGGGTGTATGACTTAGTCAGATAAGACTTGCTGTAAGGAAAAGTAGAACAGCTTTAATATCCACACAGATGGATCGGAAACCAACAGTGAATTGAAGAATGCAAAGTTTTGCTGCCAAGGTGACCTGGGAAAAATGCATTTGCAGGGGGTGAAGATTTTGCTGGTTTAATAATAAATAGGTATACATAAATAATTAGTTTGTGACAGTTTTAATGACAACCCAGCCAGGGGAGAAGACAAATCTACATATTGAAAGAAAGCAGTTAAATTGTTGACTTGCAGAATGACAGAGGTAAAGAGGATACATTTAAGTGGAGACAGGCAGCTTGTCTAAATACGGCTAATATTAAATACAGGTGATTATAGCATTTGAAATTGAAATTAAAAATAATCTCTGATTCACTTATTTTAAAATTGCCAAGTCCCCTCAGCTGCATATTTCACCAGGTGCTGGTGCAGTTGGAACAACAAGCATATCCAATGATTTAAAAATAACATTCACGGGTGTCACCTGATGTCACTCCAGATAAGAAATGATGTTCCCAATCAGAGAGAACACTCTCTAGTATTCATCTTAACACCTTCTAAACCTGTGCTACATATTTATGTCATGAATTTTAAAATAATCTTTTGGATATTGAACATATTAAATAGATTAAGCTTTCTGAAAGTTGTAAACACAGGCAAGAAATGGGAGACTTTCATTTTGGAAACTCTGTGTGTACAGAACTCCTTTTACATGATTGAGCTTAAAGAAAATAAATATGCTGTGATTTGTTTTTCCTCTAAAATACCACAAACTGAGTTAAATATTAGGGTAGTATTCATGATTTCTTATTCTTCAAAAAGATATTTAAGATCTACAATTTCAGGCATCTCAAGTACACAGCGTCCTAAATATATTGGTTCAGATTTAAGGAAGGAGAAACATTTATCAAGGCACTCAGGCAAGCAATGTGCTAAGTGCTTTATGTGCATTTCCTTTTCCCAGTAAAAGTCTTATGAGGAGAATATTTTATCTATTTTACAGATAAAGTAACTGAAGTCCTGAAAGGTTAAGTTGATTTCCCAAGATCAGAAAGAAACTCAAATTCTCTAGAAGCCCAAGCCTTTTCTATTTATGTACTTAAATATCTCTGTAAAGGTTATTTCTCAAATTTCTGTGGAAAGAAGTAATAAAATAATTTTAAAATGCATTGATATTACTTCCCGTCATTTCCTTCTCATTTGACCTCAGAGTCTGTAAATAAAGTCTTGAATCACAAATGCATTCATTACTATTTCTACATGCACAGATTGAGTTTATTAGGCATCTTTACCCAAAAATGCACACATACACAAAAACAAAACCAAAACAAAACACACACACACACATCACACATACATCCATAAGAAAAAACACAGGGCCACCTTGAAACATGTTGTTGTATGCTATAGTCATTTCCAACTAGTCTTAAAGTGAACTAATGACTTAATTTAAAATAGTACTGTCTCTATATTGTCCAGAACCTTTGAGAAATTCATAAATAGGCACCTTGTAATGTTATCAAGCAATTCTGGGTAAAAAAGATAGTTGACAGGATTATAGAAGATAAAATTCAAAATAGCTGAGAGAAGGCAAATGAACATGAAATATCAGTAACACATCATAGTAATTTGGATGATTTAAATACATTTTTAAACTATGTCTTATCTCCAAAAACCACGGAAATACGGAAGGAAAATAGAAATTTAAAGGAAAGATCAGACAGAAAAAAATCTAGCACCCATAAAAAAGGATGAGTTCATGTCCTTTGCAGGGACATGGATGAAGCTGGAGATCATCATTTTTCAGCAAACTGACAAGAACAGAAAACCAAACACTGCATGTTCTCACTTATAAGCTGGTGTTGAACAATGAGAACACATGGACACAGAGAGGGGAGCGTTACACACCAGGGCCTGTTGGGAGGTAGGAGAGTTAGGGGAGGGATAGTGGTGGGTGGGGGGATTGCAGAGGGATAACCTTAGGAGAAATACCTAATTGTAGATGACAGGGGGATAGATGTAGCAAACCACCATGGCATGTGTATACCTATGTAACAATCCTGTATGATCTGCACATGTACTCCAGAACTTAAAGTATACTAGAAAAAAAAAAGAAAGAAAGAAAACGTCTAGCACCGATCAAATGCTATTTTAGAAATATTCCAAATAAAAATGGAGACCTTGGTGTTATTAAATCATAAGAAGCACCAATCACTTCATTGTGATTTAGGGGGATTATCAGTTTGGTCTGTTGAGCTTTGTGTACCCAGACTTTGGTCTGCTGGCATTTGAACAATTGCTTCTAGTGTCATTTTCCACCAAATATCAAAAAATAGTTTTATTTTTTCTTATTCACTAATAAAGAAGATAATTAATTGGTTACTAATTAACATGTTAAAGGACAACAGAAACGTTCAGCTACTTCTCCCCAGTTTGACATTGGTTCTTTTGTTAATTAGACTAGCTGTTAACTGAGTTATTTACTTAAAGCCTATTAATCCACTCAGTTTTGCTCACATGAACACTGACTTTCTTCATATTACACACAAGTTTTTCATAAGAAATCTTGCCAGACTACTTGCTGAGTCCATATACATCAAGGTGACAATATTACCTTGACCTGCAAAATTACATTGCCAAAATATCAAATATGCTAATATGACATGATATAATAAAGTGAATCTAAGGATCTTCCCTTTGGCTAGACAAATAGGTATAGAGAATCTAGCTTTCTCATTAAAATGATGGAAAAAAGAAAAAAATGGAAATTAGAGAAATATGGAAAACTATGAGGGCCTATTTTAATTCATATGCCATCAAATAGCGTCAGAGTTGTTATAAATTGTCTTGCAACTCAAATAATCTTTGTTTGTTTTTTTTTTTTCTCCCTACACTGATTTAGATGCTTAAGCTCTTCAGAAAACCATAGAATTTTGCATCCCTCTTGTGGACATAATCCTAGTAGAGGTACTAGGACCTTTGAGCAAAAGTAGTTTGGTGATAATGCTACCTAATGCGTCTCGAGTCTGCTGTAAAGACAAAAGAGATGACCTTCCATGGCTGAACTGACATCTGAGTCTCACTCCAGCCCAGGCTGGAGTGTAATGGCATGACCTCCACTCACTGCAACCACCACCTCCTTAGTTCAAGTGCTTCTCCTATCTAAGACTCCCGAGTAGCTGGGACTACAGGCATGAACCACCACATCTAGCTATTTTTTGTATTTTTAGTAGAGACGAAGTTTCGCCAGGCTTGTCTCAAACTACTGACCTCAGGTGACCCACCCACTTCGGTTGCCCAAAGTGCTGAGATTACAGGTGTGAGCCACCATGCCCAGCTTTCAGATATTCTCTTATTGTTCATGAATGTAGTTTTGTTTCCCTTTAGCATTTCTTGTAGGACAGTCTGATGTTAATGAAATTACTCAGCTTTTATTTGCTTGGTAAGATCTATAGTTCTCTTTCGTGTTTGAAGGATATTTTCACTGGATATACTAGTCTAGTATAAAAGGTTTTTGTTGTTGTTGTTGTCGTTTGTTTGTTTCCTTTAGAACTTTAAATATTTTATGCTATTTTCTCCTGGCCTATAAGATTTTCACTAAGAAGTCTGCTTCCAGACGTAGTGGAGCTCCTTTGTATGCTATTTCTTTCTTTTCTCTTGTTGCTTTTAGAATCCTTTCTTCATCCTTGACATTTGAGAGTTTGATTATTAAATGTCTTTAGGTAGTTTTCTTTAGTTGATATCTGCTAAGTGTTCTATAACCTTCTACTCAGATATTTATGTCTTTCTCTTGGTTTGGAAAGTTCTCTGTAATTATCCCTTTTATTAAAGTTTCTACCTGTATCTCTCTCTTCACCTCCTCTTTAAGGCTAATAACTCGTAGATTTGTCCTTTTGAAAATATTTTCTATATTTTCTAGACATGCTTCATTCTTTTTTATACTTTATTTCCTTTATCACCGCTGGGTATTTTTAAATAGCCTGTCTTCATGTTCACTAATTCTTTCTTCTGCTTGACCATCTGCTGTTAAGAGACTCTGATACATTCTTCAGTATGTCACTTGCATTTTCAGCTCCATAATGTCTGCTTCATTATTCGTAATCATTTCAGTATTTGTGATAGGACTCTGAATTCCTTCTCTGTGTTACCTTGCATTTCACTGAGCTTCCTCAAAATAGTTATTTTGAATTCTATATCTGAAAGGTCAAATATCTCTGTCCCTCTGGGATTGGTCACTAGCATGTTATTTAGTTTAGTGAGGTCAGTTCCACGTATTTGAAGGGATTTGGGCATTGTAATCTAAGTCTTTGGTCTCTACTGTAGCCATATCTACATTAGGGGGCACCCCAGGCCAGGTAATGCTGTGGCTCTTGCAGACTTGTATTGATTCCACCTCAGTGGTCTTGGTGGTAAAATATGGAAGAATTCCTTGGATTACCAGACAACAGCTCTTGTTCTCTTCCCTTACTTTCCCACAAATAACAGGAGTCTTTCTCTCCTTGATGAGCTAGGAGAGGGGTAACACAGGCACACCTGTGGCCACCACCACTGTTATTGCACTGGATCAGACCTGAACCAGACCAGCACTGGGTTTTGCCCAAGACCTGTGGTGATTACTGCCTGGCTACTGCCTATGTTCACTCAAGGTCCATGGATTCTACAATCAGCATGTAGCAAATCCAGCCAGGCTTGTGTCTTTCCCTTCAGGGTGGTAAGTCCCCACCCACTGACCCAACACCAAGTCCTGGCCAGGTTCAGAGATGCCATTCAGGAGACAGAGCTTGGTATAGGGAACCTTAGGAATCTATTAATACCTGGCACTCTATTCTACTCTGGCTGAGTTGGCAGCCAAGCTACAAGACAATGTCCTTCCCACTCTTCCCTCACCTTTCCTCAAGCAGAGTAATCTCTGCCCATGGCCAACACTGTCCTCAGCCTCTGCCTTCCACTGATGTTTACTTAAGGTCCAGGGGCTCTTCAGTCTGCTTGAGGTTAATGCTGCCAGTCCTAAGTCCCTTCCTTCAGAATAGTGCTTTCCCATCTTGCCCAGGGCAGGTCTACAAATTCCATGGAGGAGTCATGGCCTGGAGCTGGAGACTGCAGGAGGCTGCTTGGTGCTGTACCCCACTGTGGTTAAGCTGGCACCCATGCTGCAGGACAACGTCTCCTTTAATCTTCCTTCTTTCCCTAAGCAGGAGTCTCCCTCCATGGCCACTATAGCTAGGTATGCTTTGGGTCACACCTGAAGCCAGAACCACCCTGGGTGTCACCCAATGCCCACCGGGAGTATTGCCTGGGCAACACTGATATTTATTCAAGGCTCAGTGGCTCTTTAATAAGTAGCTGATGAATCCTGCCAGGACTGCATCCTTTTCTTCAAGGCAGTGGGTTCTCTTATGGCCGACAGCATGTCTAGAAATGCCATCTGGGAACTAGGGTCTGGAATAGGGTCCTCAGGACTGTACCTGGCCACATTCTACTCTGGCTGAGATGTTGTTCCAGTTGCAACACCAAAAGTCCCTCTCTTTTTTTAAAAAAAAACTTTTATTTTAAGTTCAGTTTGTTACATAGGTAAATTTGTGTCATGGTTCAGGTTTGTTACATAGGTAAATTTGTGTCATGGGAGGTTGAAGTTCTTTTTACTCTCCTCTCTCCTTTCCTTAAGCACAGGGAAGGTTTTTCTCCGGAAGCTGTGATCTGTGTTTTCTGGGGCTGGGGAGAGATAACACAAGCACTGCCTTAACCACCCAAGTTGGTGTCTCACTCTGTCACATGCACCCCTAGTCAACTAGATTCAAGCCCAGCACAGTACCAGCAATTGTATTCTTTGAGGCCTAGATGAACTTTCCAGTTTATGTAGGACTCCAGAGGACCGTAGCCCATGCTTGGGGGTCTTTCCAGGACTCAAGTTCCTACTGCTTGAATAGATGATTCACCTCTGGCTAGGGCTGGTTTAAATGTTCTTTCCATGGGTGCTGGCTGAGTTCTGTCCCATGCTGCTTTCTGCTGTAATAGGGCAACACTGAGTTGCAATGCGAAATCTGATCATCACTGTGTCCTCCCTCCCACAAGCACACAGATTCTCTCTCCATACCATGCAGCCACTGCTAGGGAGTGAGGGTGGAGGAAGGGTGGGATAGATGATTCCATACTGTGTTTCCTTCCCTCTTCAGTGCCTCTTTCCTTTATATGATGATAAAACCAGGTACTGTGTTTCCTCACCTGATTTTTGGCTCTTATGAAGGTGTAGTTTTGTGGATAGTTGTTCAATGCGGTGTTCCTGTGGGGGGGCAGCAATCACTGGAGGTTTCTGTTTGGTCATCTTGCTCAACCTCCTCCTCTATATTATTGTTTTAATGAAAAAATAATTTCTTAAAATTATAAAGACTATATTTGTAAATTATTTTTAGAGCAATAGCCTGTTAAAATTTTTAAAGCAATTTAATTTTACATTACCAAATGAAATTTAAAGCACTAACACATAAATGGAGAACAGTCCAGAAAGGTACTAATTTGTCATAATTGATTATATTCCTTGCCCTAAATTTTAAAATGATAGATCACACCCCTAGAAAGTCAAATCTTTTGATATAATAAATCTACTTTTTGAGACTGACAAAAAACTATCAAATATCAGCTCATTGTCACCAATATTTGGTAAAGCATTGTTGCTCTGGTTGTTTCAGTCAACATCTAAGTCATAAAAGCTTATTAAGGAAACTTTATGTGTGTACTATCCCAAAAAGATTGATTGAGTTTATCTTGCTATAAAGGTCATAAATTTTAATTACTTGTAGAATTTTAACTATTTTCATCATTGTGTAATGCAAAGCCAATTTTTAATGGGTGGTCAACTATAATTAATATATTTTCTTTGTAGAATAGGATAAGAATATAACAAAATGGCACTTAAACACTGATGTGGTAAATAAAATTATAATTTTTTTCTCAAAATTTACATTGATATACATATTTTTTGCATTATATTATTCCATATTCCTCTGGAAGAAATACACATAATTTAATTAAGGCAGAGTGCATTCTTTCTGATAATAAAATATTATTGTATACTATTAAGATTCCCTAATGAAATGGGGGTAAAATTAAATTATATTTGTCTAGACCATTAAGTGATTGGTCATAAAAACTAAAAATTCTTTCTTAAGAATTCTTAAGAAAGTATTAAACAAAGGCCTACACACAAAAAAATGCTTATTTACCTATAACTGTACCTTCATTTTAGTCTTATAACATTGGCACAAAAATTATAAAAATCATATAATTATAAAATTGTTTTTAAAATAATCATTTACTGATGCTTATTGAGAAATCTCAAAAAATAAGCATAGCCAATTTGATTAAATTAGGAATACAATAGAAATTAACATAGAAAAATATCATAAAATGTATCTCACTGTAGATTCATGTGAAACAGAGTAAGAACAAAGGATATGAACACTTTAGCATGTAAATATATTTTAATCCACACATTATGTTGCATCTAATTAGACCTACAAGCAATTTTATTATCATTTGTAATTAAAAGCAGAATTGTTTTAGAAATTATTAATACAAATTCACCTATGTTTATGTATTACATATGTGAGAATTTTCTTATGAATAGAAACAAATAATATCTCTCTGTATGAAAATGTTATAACAATAAGAACATGATTTGTTAGCAATTATTGAAAACATATTCAAATGGAAAAAATACAGAAATTTGGGGAATCACTTGTGGCCATTTAGTGTTCCATGAACATAATACTTCCAAATTATAGCAGACTGTCTCATTCTCAATTTTCTTAAACCCCATAAGAAACTGGGTTTAATGACCAATGTTATTGGAAATTAAAAAGCAATTATTAAAACTTAACAGTAATAGATTGTTTTTCCATTTTTAGAAAGCTATTTAAATCAATGATAAGAAATTGCACTTGCTTCATCTTTTACATAATTTTAAAATAATGGTCACCTTTTGTGTTCCTTCAAGAACTTCATTGTATATTTGGATATTAGGCATTTAGCTGTGTATCTATAAATCAAATATTTAAAAATATTTTAATAAATCAAAACAAAATGCTTTTTGTAATCAATTACTTCTGTCATGCAGCTGGTCATTTGACAGTCATACATATTTTATTAGTCATATAATAATTAGTTTATGAAATAAAGCAATAGCTTATGTACCATGCAATGGCTTATTTTTAAAAAATAGTAAAAGTGAAAATTTTGTTCTAACTTGATGTAGATGAGAGGTCACCTGGAAGTGAGTCATATTCCAGACATAGCCATATTTACCATTGAAACAATATAAAAATAATTTTGAAATAAAAAAACTCCAACTCCCCAATTGTTTAAATTTTTATAAGAGATTTTGAGGACACACAAGCAAAGACCAAGCTATAATGATGCAACGTTTCTGATGGACCTGGCTCCCCTATCATCAGTCTTGTATTTAAATTATATAATCGAATCCTAACAACTGAGTGCTCCAGGAAGCCCTTAGAGATGATCGAGAGAAACATACTCATATCATAAATGAGGTAGCTGAGAGCATAGGGAGGTAAGGTGTATATAATAAGCTGAATATTTTATATAAAAATTGTGCGCATTTATGCAAAGATGGCAATTTTCAAATAATAGGTATTCTGATTTATTACTAATAACACAGGACTATAATCTAGTTACCCTAACTGACTGCCCAAGCAGCCTAATCTGTCTTACCTTTTGGTTGAAATTCACAGAAAAAAATGCTTTTAACTTTAAAGCCATGATTGCCTTAAATATCATGAAGACGATTGTGTAAAATGTAATATTATTTTATATAAAACTTGAGGACTTATCTCAACGTGAATTTGAAATAGAAGAACATAGAATGCAGAGGAGGTGTTATAGGAATGGTTTTGGATTACTATTGAAAAGAATAACATGATGTAAGGAATACAGAAAAGAATAGTATGGTCCAACACTCCAAATGTAAACAATGCATGCATTTATATCAAATACAATCATTGTTTCCTAATCAGAGAGCTTTTAAATTTTGACTTAGTTTTTATTTCATTTATTTTTAGTAAAATTTAATGGATTGAGAGACTCAGCCACTAGTGAGTGTGATGCTCTAGGAAATGGACTCCAAAAATACACTGATCATGTCATAACCGAAATCGTTCACTTTAAAACTGTTAAATTCAAAACAGAACTGCACTTGATAAGTCACAGTGCTACCAATAGTAATTTTAGGTAACTGTCACTTTAAAAGTACCCATCAACTCTGCCTAAATATACATTATTTTTATATAAAAAGCCTGGTATCTTCTTTCAACATATATTTCAAAGAAAGCTAATACAGTGAGTAAGCCTTAAAAGCAACTACATTTCCCTGTTATACCACTGTGAAAGAAAATTGTAGTCATTAGACAAAAAAGTGAATAAAATTGGTTATATGCTACATAGTGACCTTGATATTGATTTTAAAAAATATTTTTATACTGTGCATGATACCAAAACAACTACTGTTTCACAACCTCACCTCTTTAAAGAAACTATTTTCCATTTGAAAAAAACAAAACACTTGGCAGTTAAAGAGAGAGCTTAATGGCCAGGAACATTTTGGTAGCTGGGATTATAATGGAAGTAGAGACAAGATATTATGGTAATACAACTGCATACAACTTGAGGCACATGAAATCTTAAATTTATTTTAAGCCTCATGGAGTTTTGAATAAGTAAGTATGTATACGAAATCCTATTTTCAACTTAGACTATTAGGAGACACAGTGGAGACAGATAAAATAAAAATTGTAAATTTTTTTAATTAGTCAACATTTTGATTAATGGGTTTTTAATATGTGCTCTTGTTTTCCGTACCTCTGAAATACACTAGAAATCCACCTCTGAAATACACTCAAAATTTGTTAGCTAGGTTTTCCAACAAAACACTAGGTTTTGTTGTTGTTGTTGTTGTTGTTAAGATTTTGCCTGTGAGCCTCAGGCAATCTCTAGGTCTTTTTTAGTTCAAGAGATTTCAACTGAGAAATTGCCAATTAGTTCCAATTTTGATGATGATATTCATGATGTGGTCTCTAATGTAATGATTTTTGGGGAAAATTTGGTGACATGTTTCCTCAGGATATAGACAAAGACCAATATACTCAGCATTCTATATCACTGTCTAAATGTGACATAGTCTGTCAATGCTAACATATTTAAATAGAAAGTGAAAAACTCAATTCGTTTTTTGTTTGTCTCTGTAATTTCAAATATACAGTCAGGTTCTTGAGTGTGTCTTGGTGTCTGACTAGTTAAACAACTAGGATATATGTTTGTAATCTGGTGATAACAGTTATTGGCCATATTGACCATACTAAAAGAGTAATTGTCATATTAAATTTAAATCTCCTCAGGTAAAATCATGTCTGGAAAATTGTGTTCAGTCATTAGAATCATATTTTAAGGGAGACATTGATACTGGGGCACACCCATGGGACTATGGCCAGTATGATGATGGGATAACTTGAATAACACATTATAAGAAATGATCAGGGTCACTGAGAAGTTCCAACTGAAGAACAGAATGGTTGGATTAAAAAAAAAAAAAAAGCATGGTTGTTTAAAAATATTGCACACATTTTCTTGTGGATAATACTCTTGACTGAGTCTATAAGACCCAGAAAAGAACTAAAATCAATGAGTAAATTATTTGGAAAATCAAAAGAGATAGAATTTCCTGAAAATTGTAACAGTTTGAAATTAGAATGCTTTGTCATTGTTAGATGTTTTAAAGAGTGGATGAGGCTGGGCACAGTGGCTCATGCCTGTAATCCCAGCACTCTGGGAGGCCAAGGTGGGTGAATCATGAGGTCCGGAGTTCGAGACCAGCCTAGCCAACATGATGAAACCCCATCTCTACTAAAAATACAAAAATTGGCTGGGCACGGTTGGGAGCACCTGTAATGCCAGCTACTTGGGAAGCTGAGGCAGGAGAATTGCTTGAACCCGGGAGGCAGAGGTTACAGTGAGCAAAGATCACTCCACTGTACTCCAGCCTGGGTGACAGAGCAAGACTCCATCTCGGGAGGGAATTCATGCCCAGAATAAAGAATTTGATGATGAAACCTCTATCTTCACATGTAATTCTGGCCTTCTGTGAATTTAAAAACTGAAATATTTCCTTGTGATAAACAATAACGTTTCTTTTTTTCCCAAATGTTTCAGTGTTCCAAATGTCCAAGACAGGAATTTATTAGGTTGAACTGTATTAAATTGCCAGCTTTGTAGGTCCAAGGTGCTTGAATCACGGTAATTTAATGTGGTTATCTGTGTCCACAGCTCTGTAAGACTATCCTGAAACTGGATAGAATGAGGAGGAAAAAAATAGTGCTAGTAATCCCCAACGTCTTAGTATTTGCTCTGGCAGTACAGTTGAAACCAAATTCAGGAAATTGTAGGTGCTGCATTATCGTTAATAATAATATTATTGCCAAGATTTCAAACTCTCTTCACCCTAATTTCTTGTACTATATTGATCTAATAGAGAAACAAACAATAACCAACCCGAAAAGCAAACAAAAAATTAGGTGAGCTAAAAGTAGAGAAAATTCTTGAAAATTAGGGAGTATTTTGGAAGTTAGGATGTATCTTTATGGTTACCGTTTTTTACATAATAATAAGCGGGGCATGAGAAATGGATTTATAAGCATTATGATATAAATAATTATATATAAGAAAAAGTAAAGCCATATAAAAGGAGAAGTGGGAGAAACAAGGTAATGGTAAGTGGTTTGGACATCTGCTCTCAGTCTCAACTGTCTCTTCTTTAAGTGATCCTTAGCAAGGCATGAAATCTTTCACGACCTGAATTGGCTCTTCTGTAACATGAGCGAGTTGGACTAATTGAGCTCTAGATACCGTTTGAAATCCAAAATTCTATTACTGTTTGAAATTATAAAGAAAGCAAAATATAGCATCCTAGTAAATGCGGTACAAGAATAAAATTTAACAGGGAAATTGATATTTTATCACAATGAAGTTAACGGTGAAAAAATATTTAGAAGCCAAAATTATCATTGAAGGATTTAGTCCGTGAGAGAAAAAGGTATACATCATGCCATGTTTTTCGTCCTCGTTTTTTGTATTTTGATTAAATGCATTTCATGGACTTGGTCTGAAGGCCAGTTTGGTCACTTGTTGGCTTTGTTATTCTGGTCAGCGTGACAATACTTTTGTCATATGTCTGCTTACAGAAACTATTAATAAATGACTTGTGACACTATGGGCTCTAACGATCAATCACTGTGGTTGGTGTTGAAACCTCATTTCCGATTGGCTCCTCCCAGCCAATGTCTGAACATGGCAGGAATATTAAGGCACATTCATTGTTCTAAGATGTATGGCTTTTCTGATGGTGATTCTGGCTTAAAAAAATAAAATAAAATACCAGGTGATGTTGGTATTCTTGCCAAAGTCTCCTTGGAACAACATTGGATTTTAAGGAGCTTCCACACAACCTTCCTTCCTTGCCTGTTTCCTTCAGTGGTGATCAGAGCTACCTCAAATCTGATCGTCTCCTTCTATTGGCTTTCACTTCTTTAACTGTCACACATATTTTCCTTGATATATCTGTAACATGTGTAATCTTATCTAGGTATCTACTTCTTGGAGGACTTGGAATAATAAAACTCTTACATTCTTCATATTTTATTTAGCTTTGTCATCTGAAAATTGGAGATAATACCTAACTCATTTGGTTATTATGAGGTTAAATGATATCATCTATGAACATTTAACATATTGCTTATATAATGCTAGCATTTACTATTATGCTATAGCCAAACTGGGCAACTCATTATTCACTTTATTATTTGGTCTCATCACTTGTGTTCAAATTATGCCCCCAAGCTAAATTACCCTCCTCATTTATCCATACCTATTTACTTCATCGCTTACTGGAATCATTATTAAAGCCCTCTCTTTCATAGAACTTTCAAAAA
The DNA here is from genome assembly GCA_963573385.1 of Cacajao melanocephalus. Lineage (NCBI taxonomy): Eukaryota > Metazoa > Chordata > Mammalia > Primates > Pitheciidae > Cacajao > Cacajao melanocephalus. The sequence goes on along the minus strand of CAUYLG010050247.1, from coordinate 110,575 downwards.
GATGTATTATTTTCCTTTTTAGAACTACTATCATACTTCAAATATTTTCTCCTGAGCAGTCATTGTGCCTATTCTAGATAGTAAGTGTTAAGGGGCCAGTGTCTCTGTCTCAGCCATATTTGTATTTCTGGAAACCTGGCACTCAATAAATGACAGTTAACTAAAAAATGTAAAATTAAAATGTAACAATTTAAACACTTTATTTACTGTTAAGCCAGAGATCATAAGTAGAAATTGGCCACAAAAAATGTGAAGTTTTTTGTCAAATTCAATGAGAATACCTTCATAGGTTTGAAGAAGGGTTTGACGAAACAGAATATATGTTTTATATTTGATGTTTAGAAGACAAAATGATTGGCTTCTAAACATCAAATGCTAATATTTATAGCAGCTTTATTCATAATTTCCCCAAATGGGAAGAAACAAAGATGTTCCTAAATAGTTGAATGTACAAGAAAATGAGGTAATCCATACAGTGGAATAATACTCAGTTATAAGAGGAAATTCGCTATCAAGTCAAATAAAGACATGGAAAAACCTTAGCTGCATGTAGCCATATGAAAGAAGCAAGTCTGAAAAGGCAAATTACTGTATGATTCTAACTTTATGGCATTCTGGAAAGGGCAATACTACTGAGACAGTGAAAGATCAGTAGTTGCCAGAGGTTCAGTGGGAAGGAGAGAGAGTTAAAGAGGTGTAGTACAGGGTGTTTTTAGGTCATGAAATTATTCTGTGTGATACCAACAAATACTCTGTGGGGTAGATATTGGGCTAAGATTTAACTTTGGTTCTAAAATGAAAAGCTGTATGCATTGTATCAATTTTTTTAAGGAATACAGTTGTCATGTGCCTATTACCTCTGTGATTTACTCATTATGCATCCTATCTCCCTAGAAGTACTCACTTTAATATTATCTAACATTAATAACTAACCTGTATTAGCCTAAATAACAGATAGACTCTATAAACAAAAATATATTTATCCAGGAGTAGAACATTTTGAGGATGTTTGTGCCATAGTAAACTATGTATGTATTTAGAGAGGTAAAGGAAGACAAATGTTTTTAAAGGGGGAAGAAAAACCTTTAAAAGGATTATATAAATGTTTTGAGAGAATTGTCTTTGGCTGCAAAGATCAATAACAAGGATTGATACTGAGTCTGAAGTTGGACAGGTAATTGAGGGGCAGGTATGCTAGCAAAACTATTTTTAGTGTAAGGTTGTCATGGCCTCAGGTGTACAAGTGTGAACAACTTCTCTTCCTGTCTTCATAGCCTTTCTTGGCTCCATTACTCAGGTGTTTTGTTGTTTGTTTTTTGTTTAGCATTAATGACTACATTTTGATTCTGACAACTTTGATATCTGTAAGATAACCTGTGCTGTTAAACTGATACATGTAAGATAACCTGTGTTATCAAACTGATGAGAAAGACACGTGGGTCTCAGGATATAATGTCCTTTCCCACAATGAACCCAGATCAGGGACTCTAATGCTGGGAAATCAACTGATTGCCACTAGCAGGGATTAAACAGAAAAGGTTCTCCCCTCCCTGAGCCCTGGTGTGCTCTGATAAATGGCATATTTAAAAAGCTACAGGATTCACAACAAGCAGTATATTATGAAGAATCTTAGGCACAGGCATATGGTGGTAGACTTCATATCTTTTGGTATTTGTCTTAAATACTGTAACTTTATTATTTGGATGGATGTAGATTCCTGCATTATCAAACATGAATGAATGAGAATACAAAATTTATTCTATAGCTAAGCCTAAATGACACTGTCTCAGATTATCTATGGTTCTTATCCCCTCCATTAGTGCAAGTAATCGAGTATTTGAATTTGAAAGTGCAAGTTTTATCTCATTGTTCCATTATGGATAATAAAAGTGACCTATGTAAGGATATTAGATTAGTGATTTTACTTAGTATTCACCTTATGCTTAGAAGGTGTGAAATTGTTAACTCGTTCAAATTAAGTCATTATCCAGTTATGTAACAAATAGAGCTGTGCTTAAAAAGCTTAACTAAGCAGGTGCAGAGAGAAGCAGCTCTATCAAATGCTTCAGGAGACCCTTTCTACTGCTGTTCTTTATTTTTACGTCTCATTAACAACAGCATTAACTATCACATACCGCTTGCATAAGGAAAATTGAGAGAAATTAAGTGTTCTGCATAATCCATTTAAAATATCCTAGGCACAAGAAAGAATTGTTTTTTTTGTTTGTTTGTTTGTTTTTCCTGTTTGTTTCTTTCTTAATAAGCAATAGCCTGGTGTCTTTTCAAACCTTCTCATTACTGACAGGTAGACACAGGAGGAAAGCTGGTATGTTAGTTTTCTAGGGCTTCCATAACAAAGTACCACAAACTCATTGGCTTAAAAAAACATTTTCTCAGGGTTCTGGGGGCTGGAAGTGCAAGATTGAAGTGTTGCATGTTTGGATTTTTCTAAGACCTCCTCTCCTGCCTTGCAGATGGCTGCTTTCTCACTGTGTCCTCATATGGTCACCCCTTGGCCTGCATGTTGTCTATGTCCTAATCTCCTCTTCTTATGACGGCACCATTCATATTGAATTAGAATCCATTCTTACTACCTCATTTTACCTTAATTACCTCTTTAAAAGCTCTACCTACAAATAATCATATTCTGAGTATTAGGACTGTGGGTCAGGACTTCAATATATAAATTTTGAGGAGACATAATTCAGCCCATAACAACTGTGACAATTTTTTTTCGTTGCTACAATTCATAATTTTTCTTTATGTGCAAATTCTCCCAAATTTATAAGAAGAGGCTTCCCAGTAGAAGCACCTATGACATTACTATGTTGCCTCTTTAAATTTTCATAGCTGCTAGATTTTCTGAGTTTCAAAGTGCTCTGTACAGTACATTTAAACTTGGAAGTAATCAAGAAGAGACCAAATAGGAAGAAAAGAAGAGGATGGATATCGGAGAAAAAAAGGAAAACTAGATTCAGAGGTGGGAAAACACATTCCAGGATATCTAAGATATTTTAGTCAATATTTCTCTTCTTTGGCCTCATAAAGGACACTGAGGAAGAATATTACTCAGGAGCTTTATTGCCCAGTTCTAAAAAATGAAAGAGGTAAAGATGGGTAGTTTTTGTTACTTTTTGAGTCTGGAGTTCGGGGGGCGGGGGAGCTGGAGGGGAAGTGTTATTAAATTTCTTTTCCTTCCTTCCTTCCTTCCCTCCCTCTTCCTTCCCTTTGTTCCTTCCTTCATTCCTTGCTCTCTCTTTCTTTCTTTCTTTTGTCCATTCATTCGTTCTTTTGACAGAGTTTCCCTCTTGATGCCCAGGCTGGAGTGCAATGACACAATCTCAGCTCACTGCAACGTCCGCCTCCTGGGCTCAAGCAATTCTCCTGCCTCAGCATCCTGAGTAGCTGGGATTACAGGTGCCTGCCACCATGTCCGGCTAATTTTTGTATTTTTTTTTAGTAGAGACAGGGTTTCACCGTGTTCGTCAGGCTGGTCTCCAACTCCTGACCTCATGTGATCCACCTGCCTTTGTTTCCCAAAATGCTGGAATTACAGGTCTGAGCCACCATGCCCTGCCTTAAGTTACTTTCTAAAGGTGATAAAACTTAAGAGATTTGTTCTCAAAGGGGGAATATCTAATCAGATTCTCAGTTCTATGCTCCTTGGCTCCTACTTATAAGATGGCTACTACTCATCTTATTTTGTTTGATTTAAAGTTATTATTATTATTATTTAGTGATTTGTTCAGTTTGAGGATGAATTTTTCTCTTATTGGTCAATGTATTGCAAAGCCATAAATAAATGTTACTCCGAGCTATTTTTAAAACTTCCAGGGAAAGATCCATGGGGACCACAAAACTCCATAGACCTTTATAATACAGTCAACCCTAAGGTAACCACCTCAAAATAATATATACTTGTAATGAAATTACAAATAAAGTTTTCATACACCTTTTGAGAAAGCTAATGCGGTTATGATAAAATCTAGATTAACAAAACAACACATATCTTTGTAAATTATAAAAATAAGATCAAATAAGCCGGGAGCGCTAGCTCACTCCTGTAATCCCAGTACTTTGGGAGGCTGAGGTGGGCGGATCATGAGGTCGAGAGATCGAAACCATCCTGGCCAACATGGTGAAACCCCATCTCTACTAAAAATACAAAACTTAGCTGGGCGTGTTGGCACACGCTTGTAGTCCCAGCAGCTGCTCTGGAGGCTGAGGCAGGAGAATTGCTTGAACCCGGGAGGCAGAGGTTGCAGTGAGCAGAGATTGCGCCACTGCACTCCAGCCTGGCGCCGGGTGATGGAAGGAGACTCTGTCTCAAAAAATAAATAAATACATACATACATACATAAAATAAAGTAAAATAAAATGAAGTGCATTTAGTAGCATTTCAATTTTACGTTTTATAAGTTGTGAGTCTACCAATTAACAATACTTGCATAAAAATACAGCAGGAAAATTTACAGTCTGTTCTAAGAGGATGTGAAGTGAATATTTTCACCTATATTCCATTCCAATATAATTCGTAAGTGACAAGAATTTAGGGTTGAAGTACAAATTTATCACTCAAAAACTCCAAGGCATATAGGTACCAGGAGGCCAAACGTTCCTCAAACTTCAATAATGGTAGGCAATGTCAAAGGTAATATAGCAAATAATTGTGATCAAATAATGTTCAGTGTTACTACAGTGAAAATGTCACAAAAAAACATCCACATGAAATATCCTATTTGGTTTCATCTCAAAGTAAGAGGTGACTATTTTTTTTTTCAGTTTAGAGATTTGGCTGCCATCTCCCATAACAGATTATAGATTAAAGTAGATGACAGAGGCAGAAACAGAGAGCCAAAGTCGGGGAAGGGGACAGTGGAGAGGCCACTAATAGTGCAAACCAGAGGATTGAGGCTTGAGAATAAAAATGCCAACACCCAGTGTTCAGCAAACATACAGAGAGCTCTGTTAGTTCATAGCAGCTTTTGAGTTAATGTTTTGTGTTCCACTCTGATGTTTTATTCATTTGTTTAGCCAGAACACCTCACTCTTCATCCATGGAGTTAACAGGATGTTAACATGTTTGTAAACATGTTTGCAATTGCACAAAACTGAAATTACTACTCTGGGGGAAAGTTCTACATCATATAATAAAAGTGTACATAATATGAATTGCTATCACTGACCAGTATTTACCACATGCCTGCTTTTCACACTTAAGGATATTTACAACATATGGAGAAGATTTGATTGTTGATATACAGCAATTGGAAATTCTCAAGGCAGAAGAGTATATATTTATGCATACATACAAGTGATAGTTTTATATTTTACAGTTTCATGGTTTACAAGATGTTTAACCTATATGTTACTTCACTTAATTCTCATAAGCCATTAGTGAAATGGAGATGATAATTATTCCCTTTTTACAGCTGAGGAAATTGAGATTTGGAGAGATTAGAAGGTTTGTTTAAATGCATTCAGTATGTGGCAGATATGAAAATTCAAACCAAGGTTCTAACTTCAAATTATATAAACTCTATACTAAATTATGTTGCTCATTTAATATTTCCATTTATAGACATTTTACCCCAATATTATAAATGTCTAAGTGTTTTAATTAGAGACAAAGAGTAACTGGCAGAAGGTAGCATGATACAGTGGTTAAATATTAAGTAGAGGGGATCTATAATCAGAGTTCAAGTTCTTGATCCACAATTTACCATCTGTGAAACATTGGGAGATTTACTAATTTCTGTATAACCCAGGCAACCTAATTGCAAAATAGAGAAAACAAATAGTACCTAATCAAGTGACACATTCTGAAAATTAACTGAGATAATTGATGTAGAATTTCAATAAAATTGATTTAATCTCATCTACATTGTCTAACATACATAAAGTCATGAGAATATTTCATCATTGGTTATAAAACAAGAGACTAAATCAAGTTCCTTTTACTAACTAATTTAATATGTTTTGGTTTTTTAGAATAGCTTTAAGCTTCCCAAAAATTTACACAGAAAGTAGATTGCTCAGTTAATCCGCTCCCCTCACATAGCTTCCCTTATTAATAACGTCTTGCATTAGGGTGGTACATTAGTTACAACAGATGAGTCAATATTGGTACAATATTATAAGCTAACGTCTATGGTTACTTTAGGGTTGACTGTAATATAAAGGGTCTATGGAGTTTTGACAAATACACAATGTCACCACCACTTTGGTATCACACAGAATAATTTCATTGACCTAAAAACTCCCTTTACTTCGCCTATTTATCCTCCCTCCGTCCCCCTGAACCTCTGGAAACTACTGATCTTTCACTGTTTCAGTAGTATTGCCATTATAGAATGTCATAAAGTTAGAATCACACAGTAATTTGCCTTTTTAGACTTGCTTCTTTCATATGGCTACATGTAGTTAAGGTTTTCCCATGTCTTTACTTGACTTGATAGCTAATTTCCTTTTATAACTGAGTATTATTCCACTGTATGGATTACCTCGTTTGCTTATACATTCAACTATTTAGAAAGATCTTTGTTTCTTCCCATTTGGAGCAATTATGAATAAAGCTACTATAGATATTACCATGTGAGTTTTTGTATGGTCATAAATTTTCAACTCTTCTAAGTAAATATCTGCATGTGTGATCACTCGATTGTTTAATAAGTCTATGTTTAGCTCTGTAAGACACAACCAAACTGTCTTAGAAAGTGATCATACAATTTTGCATTCCTAACATCCGTGAATGAGAACCAGTATTGCTCCACATCTTTGTCAGCCTTTAGCCATTTTGAGAAGTATGTAGTAGTGGCTCATTGATATTTCAATTTGCAATATCCTAATAATTTATGGTGTTAAGATTATGTTTTTTTCAAATACTTACATGCTACCAGTATAGCTTTTTTGGTGAGATGTCTATTCATATCTTTTGTCCATTTTTAATTGGGTTGTATGTCTTCTTATTGTTGCATTCGAAGTGTTCTTTTTATATTTCATACTTGCATGAATGTCCATTGTGATATAGGTGCTCTGCAAATATTTTCTCATAGTCTGTGGCTTGGCTTTTCTTCACTTGATTAGGTAGTATTTATTTTCCCTATTTTGCAAGTAGGTTACCTGGATTATACAGAAATTAGTAAAAAAAAAAAAAGTCACCTCCTACTTTGAGATGAAACCAAATACGATATTGCATGTGGATGTTTTTTTGTGACATTTTCACTGTAGTAACACTGAACATTATTTGATCACAATTATTTGCTATATTACCTTTGACATTGCCTACCATTATTGAAGTTTGAGTAACGTTTGGCCTCCTGGTACCTCTTGCCTTGGAGTTTTTGAGTGATAAATTTGTACTTCAACCCTAAATTCTTATCACTTATGAATTATATTGGAATGGAATATAGGTAAAAACATTCACTTCACATCCTCTTAGAATTGATTGTAAATTTTCCTGCTGTATTTTGATGCAAGAATTGTTAATTGGTAGAATTATAACTTATAAAACGTAAAATTGAAATGCTACTAAACGCACTTCATTTTATTTTATTTGATCTCTTTTTTCTTTTGAGACAGAGTCTCGTTCCATCGCCAGGCACCAGCCTGGGGTGCAGTAGCTCCATCTCTGCTCACTACAACCTCTGTCTCTTGGGTTCAAGCAATTCTCTTGCCTCAGCAGCTGCAGGGACTACAGGCGCGTGCCACCATGCCCAGCTAATTTTTGTATTTTTGGTAGAGACACGGTTTCACTATGTTGGCCAGGATGGTCTCGATCTCTTGACCTCATGATCTGCCCACCTCAGCCTCCCAAAGTACTGGGATTACAGGAGTGAGCCACTGAGCCCAGCTTATTTGATCTTATTTTTATAATTTACAAAGATATGTGTTGTTTTGTTAATCTGGATTTTATCATAACCACATTAGCTTTCTCAAAATGTGTATGAAATCTTTATTTGTAATTTCATTACAAGTATATGTTATTTTGAGGTGTCATCTCCCATTCCTGAGAAAATCTATCTCTAAGGTTATTTTTATGTCCTTTTATATATCTGTTTTTTCTTCTTCAGTTTTGCTTTTTAACCTCTGTAATGCTTTCTCAACTTATATTTTCAGTTAAACTATGTGGTTTGTAATTAATGATGAAAAGAGTATAATGGATTTTTAAAAGTCAATCCTAACTGAATGCTCTTATTTTACTCTGAATATTTTGTTGAAGGATCCTGTGGATTATTAGGGTACATGGTATGCACCTGTTGTTATCAGTAATCTAACTACATCAGGCTCTGTTGCTACCCTGTTATTAATCATTGGGGCCCTGGCTGGCCTAGGAAAGGCTCTGTTATGCTGCCTTACAATTTTTTCCTGGATGAATGATGTTATTCTCAGGACACTGTTAGACAGACCAAAAAGGTACTTCTCACAGTTGCTCCAGCTAATCATCCATCCATTCACTAGCTCCCTTCTGATTTGCCTACTAGTCCTTTCCACAAAGGTTGAAAACCTCCCTCCCTCAGGTGTTCATATATAAATAAATATATATATATATTTAAATGTATATCTAGAATTATATATATATAATTGGATTATAAATCTTTCTCACTTTTGCATAAAAGCAACTCTTGGACTGTAATTGTGAGAAGGATTAAGATGTCCATTCTAGCCATAACTAACAACACAAAATGAGAAGAATAATTGAGATAAACCTTCTTTGTTAGAGAGTTAACTTGGCATCAAAGTTATACTTGATATGATTTCACTTGCATATTTTCATCGTTTAGTTTTAAAGAACAGGAAGGCTTGAAATTAATTGCAAGGAATCAAATAACAGGATCTATAATAATCAATGTAGTTATTTGGAAAGCAATTAATGTAATATAATTAATTGCCATTTTTTCTCTTAAAATTGAGTTTAAATGTTTATTTTGTGAAGTACTTTGGATTCTAGTGTCAGCCATATTGTTTACTACTTTTTTAAATTAGAAACTAGAAATAATAACATTTGATAGGAGTAATAATACCTACTTGATAGTGAGAACAGCATCAGTGCTTATAAAAATCTTTTCATCTGGCTTGGTACATCATGTTGAAGAACTATGGCTACTTTTCTTTAAAAACTGCAAATTTTCATTGGCAATGAAATATTTTACTTTTATATTGTTTTAACTTCTCAAGGAGAGGAAATCCTGGAATTCTCTTTAAGAACATATCAATGTGCCATATTTACATTCTATAAAGGAATGGTATACCACTTTTAATGGTACATTTTAAAGTAAAAATTTCTGTAGCTTATTTTTCACTTCTTATTTCAACTTTTCTATTTTACACTCCAAATCATTGTCATCATTCTGATGCTTGTTTACGACATTTTAAAAAAATTGCATTGAAAAAATTCTGGAAAGCAAACAGTTTGGTCTCAGACCACTGAAGGATAGCAACTTCTGCTGGTTCAGCTCCCAGAGGTTAGAAAAGTGAAAATATATTTTCCCTTGGGATAATCTGTCTTTCCTTTGAGCTCTTTCATTTTAGGGAAGGGCCCAAAGGGAAAAGTCAACTAGCCAGATCAACAGCTTAGATGACAGTGAGCAAATGCTTGACTAGAACTTTGTTTTAATGAAATAATTCAATAGAATATTGTCCAGTGTAATATGCTTGGAATGTTAAGTCACTTTGTTCAGGTAGCTAAGTGATGATTTACTGACAGACTAAGTTACATAGGAAATAAAGACCTTCCTACAATCTTAGTTATGTTAAATTCCCAAATGAAGTGTGATATAAATATACATATGAAAGTACAAAGCAATAGGAAAGGCTCTTTTAAATCAAGATGTTCCTGTGTATAAAAAAAAAGTTATTATTTTTTTTAGATTCAAGGGAGACAAACTAACCATTATCTTTTCTCTCTTTCTCTTTCCTTTATAGGTGAGTAACTGAAGGTTAAAACCAGAATTCCTGGATATGAATCATTATATGCTTTTTTATTAGTGTCCTGTGGGTAAGTAAAGAAAAAGCATTGGCATAAACACCATATTGAATGCTGAATCATGCATAGACATGAATTAATAAGATGTGGCACTTTTCACTTGATGTCGTGATCATATATTTAGAAGCTACTCAATGTTAGAAACAAGTACTGAGAAGGAATTATTTTTCTAATTCTTAGTTTTTGTAATTGTGCTATTTAGAACTAGCACATAAGTAAATTAGGGTGCTTCACACTTAAATGCCAATATCTTTTCAGAGCTGTTGTCAGTGGATATATTTTAGATGGCAGACTGTATGAAAAACAAATGGAGATACGATTTTGGCTAATTCAAGTATTTTACTAAAGCTAAAGAGCTATAAAACTGTAAAAAATAAAATTCTGTTAAAAGTTAGAAGTAAAAACTGCTTTACTGATTTAAGAAAAGCCTTTAGAACTTAGATTTTTAAACATGGATATATGATGGACTTCATTTTTTAGCTAATTTAATACTAAATTTATATCAAATAAAGAAATTTAACTGTATCTTAATGTTTTAACTAAGATATTAAGAGAAAATGCATGGATCATCCTGTTCTTAAAATTATATTAGAAAAGATTTTATAAATGTATCGAAAAGAGGTTTTGTAGAATTATAAGAAAATTGTTTCCTTTTGTCAGTCAATTTTTAAAAATAAATGCTGATTTCGCTCAACATACTGAAAGTATTTTAAATAATTGACTCTTCAAAAATTATATAATAAGAGAAAACACCTCTTAAATTAAACTGAAAATGTCAGGAAGGTCTTTATTAAATATTAATTGTATTCATTGAGTTTATCAGTGCACATTGAAATTTATGAGCTGGAAATATTCTTAAAAATTTAAAGTATTAATTCCCATAAGATTTGATTATGGTATTAATAAATTATAATTTTTAAGGAATATATTCCAGGGAAAATATCTTTATAGAAAGAATGAAGGAGATTTCTAACGTAATCACGATATCATTTTATAAGAAATTTTTTCTTCTCTCTCTTTGGCTTCCTTTGGTTTATCATCATTCATAAAATCTGCTATTCACTTTGTTACAAAATATAAGTTTAATGTACTGATAAATGTTTTAGATGAAATTTTAATAACATATTTTTGCTTTATTTGTTTATATTGTTATATATAAAAGCAGATTGATGGGAAATAGGTATTTTTCTTTAGGTTCACATTTATAGCATAATGCTTTTATGGCCTGATAAATTGTTTTTAGCATGAAAAGAGCTATTTCTTGAAATCATCTATTTATGACATTTATTTATTTTATTTTATGAAATTTATTTTTAAAGGTCATACATATTATTTTTAAGAAAATGAATGTTAGTGCTATCATATATCAACTTTAGTCATAATGGTTATTGCTCATAAAATATTTAATTAGGCCAACAGCAATAACATATTCAATCATAATATATTATCAGACTAGGTTAATAGCTCCTATTTTGGAGGTGAAAACATGACAAAATGAATGGTGTGGGTATAGGTTCAAACAGGGAACCCAACTCTACGTGTGGTATTGTAATCTCAATGGGGCAAAGTCATCAGATTATTTCCTCTAAGACTAAGCTGTTTCATAATCCTGTTTATATTCTCAGTTTGGTAAGACACCTAAAGATAATGAAGGATTTTCTTGGGTGATAGATACACTTATTATTTTGTAATTTTTTTGCCATCTTAAGTTTTTCCTTAACATTTTTTGTTTTTAATTATTATGGAGACATAATAGTTGTACATATCTTTGGGGTACATGTAATATTTTGATACAGGCATATAATACATGATGATCAAAGCAGGGTCACTGGCATATTCATTACCTCAAGCATTTATCAGTAATGTTGCCAAAATATTTATTAAGAATTATTTGGAGGTTTCAAAATAGATGACATGGCATGACTTTTGAGCATATGGAAAAGCAAACTAAGTGTTGGAATTGACCCTTTTATCATTTGAGATTGAGTTCCTGGGCATTCAGGTATTTAATTATAAATGTAATAGACTTAACCTACTCCTGAGATTGACAGAAAAGCAGCAATAAAATTTTATTAAGCACCATAAACCTAAGAGTATGACCTCTGTGCAACATGAACAAAAGTTTATTGCTTGAAAAATAGGAGAATATTGAAAAGCATTTTAGCTTAGATGATGATAGAACATTCATTGTAGTAAAAATACATGATAAGACATTAGTTTTAGAGCACGTTCTGGCTTTATAAAGATAAATAGTCTGGGGGAAAGGAATTACATTCAAGGTATATGTTTAAAAAAAAAAAACTTGAAGTTGAAATTGAGTAATCAGGATAATTCAGATTTCTAAATAACTTTTCATTCAGTGCTTTAGAACTGTAAGTCAAAATGTCGTTGGCTTGTGAGATACACTCTAATAGTAACCAGTTAAATGCTCTTTATTATTTAATAATGGAAAAAATAGTTTAAATATTCAGTTGTTCAACAAAACATAATAGATAAAGTGATGTAGGTTAGTTATATCACTAAGCTTAGTAGATATATTAATTCTTTGGTAGGAATAAGTTATCATAAATCCTTTACTTACATATTTATTCATTTATATATGTATATTTCAATCTATATGTATTTCAAATGTTGAATCAATCAAATAATAGCCTCATCTCTTTCAGATAGATCATTTACTTCATGAAAATTGTGCACTTTTGGAAAATTTTATTCTATTAAGGAGAAGGTAGAGGAATCCACTTATGTAAAGCTAAAATAAAGAATTTTCTGAAAAATATTCACAATTCAGTCTCCCTTTCTAGCTCTCTCTTTTGAGAGTCTTGTGGAGGGTAATTCAGCTGATATTAACAGAGTAGTTGCATATCCCACATGATTCCTTTAGTCAAAACATCTTATTTCTCATATGATTAAGGAAATCAGAGGTTTGATTCTGGTATTTTTTAAATATAAAATTTGAGAATCAGAGAGCTTTTATATAAGTTTTTAAGTGTTGCCAGAAAGTACTATGAACTTTCCTGGTATAAAACTTTTCTACCTAAATTCTGCGAGTATCTAGATGAAAACACATTATGGAAAATCAATTCAATACCATTTATTTGCTCTTTTTATAGTAAGTTTAATGCATTTAGTTTTATTGTTACTATTGCTTGTTTTTTTTAATGTAGAGGAAAATGCATTTTTTGAAGTGGTGAAAAAAACAGTATTGCCATATAAACCCACTTTGTAAAAAGCTTGATTTTATTCTGAAAATGATGGCCTGCATTTTAAAAAAATAATGACATGAAATTCACATTTCACCTTTACAGAAAAGTGTTTCTTTATTGCTTCAAGTCTACTGGCCATATATTATCATATATCTTTGTATTTTAGAAATTTAATCAAATAATCTAATTTTGAAATGTTGGCCAAATTTTCAAAATGGTTAAAATTCATTAGAGATTCCTTGATATTGGCTTTCTAATCCTCTGAAGACATAACTAATTTGTTTTTTACCTCATCAATGTCTGGGTTTTAATACTCTCTTGCCATCATAAATATACTGTTTTTTTAAAAAGAAATTATAAAGTTAGAACTTAAATTACATAATACAAGATCTCAGGTCTGACAATTCAAATTAATGTTGTTTTTTCATTTAAAAATAATTGTGCAAATTGATACTCAATGTTATTCCAAATCTCATGTAGTTAGTTTATTCTTTCTGTTTTGGTTATGGAATTAATCACAATTCTTGTTCGAAAGGCCTAAAATTACAACACATCAATGTTTGTTGCTTTTTTTCAAAACAGGGTCATAATATTTACTCAAAAATTATATTTTAAATGGATAAAAATAACTCATATATTGTTATATTAAGACGTCAATAAAATAAGTAAAATTAAAATCACTTTAGTTCTGAGGTCACATCAAAAAAATGTACCTATTCAGGAAAGAACAGATGTGCACTGTCCACAAATTCCAAATGAGAATGTTATTAAAGAGACATTTGAAAAGAAGGTAAATTGGATTAAATGGAAAGTTTTCATATTATATTTCCTTTTTTTTTACAGAACATATTATTTCTACCGTATTTTGATACCATTGTTTACATTTGATTTTAATTAATTGTTAAATATTCCCAAATGTTTTGTTTAATGAATGATATTTTCTAGCATTCTACGTATAGTTCAATGAAAAACAATAGGTGTCATATACCTTTTTAGTCTGATGTATCTTGTTCTTATAAAAATTTATAGAACTCTCATCAGGAAAGTAAGATAATATGATGTAGGTTATACTACTTATCACTTAGGTATGTGCCCAACTGATTACAGGGTCATTTCCAAAGAACTATCATTCATATATTAATCTTGTCAAGTGGTACTTCTTTATTACTAAAAGCACTAATTACTTGTCTGAAAGTAACAGTACTTTGCATTTGTAAAGTACTTTATGCTGTTCAAAGTGATTTTGCATGCATTATCTCATTTGGTCTTGAAAGAGAGAGAGTGCTTGTTAAGTGGTCCAGATGGAGTGGAGGTACCAGAGTGTTCAGCCATAACTAACGTCCCCTCAAACCAAGGTGAATACATAACTGTGACAGTAAGTAGAGGAGGAAAAAATTAACATCCCTAACTTTGTTAGAATAAAAATTTGGGGAGTATGTAAACTATCTTCTTTATGGAATTTTCATGATTCTCTTTTCCCAAGTTAGTTACTGTCAGGACAAAATTCAGACAATTTATTCTACTATGTAAGATCCAATATTCTCCTTTGTTGTTGTGATATAAATATTTAATGTGAAAATATTTATATGAAAATAATTATGAAATTTATAATTTAAATCTCAACCTTATTATGTAGCCCAAACCCAAATATTTATAGAAAAATGCTGTAACAACTGAATAGTTTCAAAGATTAAAAGTCAATTTTAGAGTATTTTCTACACTCGAAATAGTAATCTCAGTCCTTTATGTTGCTAAGAAAAACTCTCCTACTATAAATATGGATTTTATTTCAAATATGTATAAAAGTAATTTTATCTATGAAAATATTGGGTATGTGGTTAATCATACTGATCACTTTTTCAGTCTCTAGTTTATTATAACAAATAGTATGGCAAAAAATCTCAACAACATGCAAGGGCTGTGTACTTGACTGAAGGATAATGTTTCCCTTGGGTCTTTTTGAATAAAACCTCTGCCAAAAACCTTGCACAGTAAAAGGTTTTAAAATAATCATCAGTTGAAAATCCTCAGACTCAACTTGTTTAAAGCAAATATGCAAATTTTTCTACTTATATTTGAGAACTTCAGATTAAATACATTAGATAATACTGTAAAGTTTGATTTCGGTTTTCTTTTGTTGATCTTGCAAAATCGAAAAGTGATGTGGAAAAACAGTTTCTGCAGCAGTACTGTTGGTATGTTTATAACAATTATTTTTCATTAGCCATGATTTCTCATTTTCCAATATGTGATTTAGGGCAATAGCATAAGTATAAATCTTCATATGCAATTCAGTTCCTTTCCACTGAAGGCTGCTATCCGAAAGTAACTCCTTTATAGAACCCCAGGGATATCAAGAGGTTTCTGAGGTCATTGATTCTATTATATTTATTTGTTGAATAAGTCCTTCACTTCTACACTCACCACCATCCTACTACCAAGGCATTAATTTGCTATAATCTGTAGAAGAAATATTATTGGGCTTTGATTATTCTTCACAAATCTACCAAGAGTTAGAATTTAGGAAATGGTGGAAAATAACAAATAGTTTGATTTTTTTTTTCCACAAAGAAAATGCATTGGCTATATCTATATTATTTTATCTATTTTGAAAAAGACTAAACTGATACCTGCAATACAGGATTACTCTCAAGTCATGTAATAGTCATTTCCACATGATTATTTCCAATCAGGAGTCTAGTCAGGAAAACCAGACAATCCTGTACGTAACCATGGGAATCCAGGCAACAAAAACAAAGTTGCCATGTGAAGCATCAAAGGAAAAAAGACCCCAGTATGATTTTCATAAGTCTGGATCAGTGTTCTGTAGATTCAAGAACATACAATAAATCTGAAACAGTTTGAGAGACTCATGTATCAACTAAAGGAGAATTTAGCCTGAGGCTTTCCTCTCAGTCTACCACCCTTACACATGTGTACACCCCCATAGGTAGTCTCCTGTGGAATTGATCATTTGATCAATACTTAAAGGAATGACTCTTTTCTATCAGTCACTTCTTACTCTTATTTCTACTCTCCTTTCTCAAATGTGATGTTACAGAAAGATGACTATTTATAAATGCATTGGCTATATTATCTTAAGTTACTACCGCAAGCCAAGTAGTGTGCTGCTTCCTTTGACGACATTTATATTTGGCCTCCCAGGAGTCACATAAGACAGATGTTAATAACTTATGTAGGAATAATAGTGGGTCATAGTGATTAATCAAATGCCAAAATTCACCTAGCTAGTCAGTGTTAACTAGAAACCTAAACTCCATATTTTTCTCATCCCAAAGTCCACATTTCCTCCCTATGTTTGGAGTAAACAACTTAGAAGCTAAAATTATTACATGTTAATGTAAATAATTTGGTTAGTTTGTGTGTGTTTATGTTTTAAACAATTACTTTTAAAATTATTCATGTGTTTTCTTTGGTACTGAGGTATATTGAATAAAATTAATAATACCAATGACACAAGTTAAAATAAGGGTCATTTAGCACTCCTTATTTCATATGAAGAAAGATCCCAGGAGAATTGAAAAATACAAATTTGTCTCATTCTAGGAAGAGTCTCTTTAATAATTCAGAGTTGGTAAGGAGTTAACCAGATTTCTAGTACATAGACTTCAAAAACAATTATAGTGATTAAGCAGGCTAGACAAGTGATCAAGTCAGAACAAATTGTGAAGAATATACAAGTCTTCAGTTCTTTATTCTCAGTGGGTAAGAAACTCAGGAAAAATAACTTTCTACCAAATCACTTCCACTTTAAATTGCTTTAGAGTTCTTGAGTTTGTTTGCTATGTATATTTTGTTGGTGTTCCTGTGAGAGACTTCTAAATTGCTACAAGTTTTCTTTGGAGTTGTATTGATACAGTATTTTATACTTGTAATGACTTTTTACTTCTATAATTTAACTTACTTTTTAATCTCTATATGATATATTGATGTTTAATCAGATCTGACTTTTATTACCTAATACAATGAAATTAACTTTAAATGGTTATGATAAAAATGAAAATTAGGAGCTCATTGTTACAGTTGGCATTCGATATGATACTAAATAAGACAAAATAAATGTCATGTCTAAAAACACAACTAACTTAAATCATACTCTTAAAAGGGCATAGTGTAGAGAGATAAAAGCATTAAACTGTATTAAGTTCACTGTAATTAACATGAACACAAAATAATGAAATACAAGTGTGGTATTATATTAACTTTTCCTAGATTTCTCTGGAGTTAAACAAAATGTTTATTCTAACATTGGTGATGAAGAATTAAATTGCTCAGAGTATAAGAAAAGATACAGAAAAGATAATTATTTTTTCTATTTTCAGAGAAAGCAGCATAAATGTAGTTTGAAGGCTTTTTTTCTATTTTTGTTTTTGAGAAAGAGTCTTGCTCCATCGCCAGGCGCCAGGCTGGACTGCAGTGGCACGATCTTGGCTCACTGCAACCTGCGCCTCCCAGGTTCAAGCAATTCTCCTGCCTCAGCCTCCCAAAGTTCTGGGATTACAGGTGTGAGCCACCGTGCCCACCGTTTTTAAGGCATTTTAACTAAAAGAAGCAGACTATGATTTACAGAGGACTTTAGGAGTCTTAGAGGTTGTTCTTACACACAACAAGTATTTGGAATTATAAAATATTGCAGAAGAATTTGTCTTTCCATAAAGACATTTAAATATCCAAAATGATATTCTTATACTTGAGGTAAAGGTATATTTCTATAATTGATTAGTAATCCCAACTTTATAACACAATTCCCTAATTATTTAGGAACTGATAACTGACTTGGAATAGTATGAATTATGTTTGTTTTTGTTCTTCACTTTGCTTTTGACAAAGCCACGTTTCTGGAATGTTTGCTGATGCTGATTTAGCCACTTTGTTCTCTTCCTGTATCATGATAGGTAATTGAAAATGAATGGAAATGTATTCCTAATTAATTTAAATTCAACAAATATTTGCCAGGCCTGTATTATAATAAAAAACTGTACTGGGTACAACAGAGATGTTTAGTTCAGTGTTTTATGTAAAACAGATATAAGATTATTGAATATACATGAATAATTTAGCATTGGTTTTATTTATTAGAATTATTAAATTCAACCAAAAATTCATATCCATACAATGTTACAAAAATTCATCATCTTCCTTCAGCATTTGAAAAATCCTCACTCAGATTGTTCAACATATTCTTCACCTACTACTTGTTTATGGATTGCATTATTTTTCTCAGCCAAAAAAAAAAAAAACCCTAAAATGTAATGTGAAATAGTATTTAAAATATTTGGTATTAATTATAACTTTATGTTTGAATCAAATAAAAATAATATTGCATTTCGGGAAGCACAATTGCTTTTTGAATTTTCTCTCATATGGCTTTATGAACTTATGTGCCACTCACATTCTTATTTATTTATTTCCTTATTCATTTATCTGTTTTTAGGCAGACTCTCACTCTGTAGCACTGGCTGGCTTGAAGTGGCGTGATTTCCACTCACTGCAAGCCCCATTTCCTGGTTTCAAGTAACTCTCATGCCTCAGCCTTACCAGTTGTATTTTTAGTAAAGACAGAGTTTAGCCATGTTGCTCGGCCAGTCTTGAACTGTTGAGATCAGGCAACCCGTGAGCCTTGGCTTCCCAAAGTGCTAGGATTACAAGCCTGAGGAACCGTGCCTGGCCCACATATATATTTATTAATTTAACAAATCTATATTTATTTCATGAATGGTCATTAACTGCCTCCTATGAGCATGTCATTGTGATAGGTTGTGCTTTGTATACTCACAAATATACAAGTAAGGGTGACAGGAAAAAAAAATAAATCAAAAGGGATATTAACGATATAAGAGAAGGAATCCTCTGAGTAAGATTGCTTATGGTCTATAACCAATATGTTTCATAAAAACTTTGTCCATTTGACTAAATAAATACATCTGATGCCATTTGGGTGTACTACGTAAATCAGCTTTCTCATCTATGATGTTTGTTATTTTCATAGTGAAGGTCAAATCTACTCTGGATAAATGAACAATAAAAATTAAGCAATCTGATTTCGAGTAGAAGATATAATAGTTAATAAAACATACAGAAAATGTTATCAACTGTAGAATAATTGTTTAGCTTCAAGTAAATTTTTTTGTGCCTATTTAATCTTTGCTACTGCTTATACTACATTGTGTGTATACTATATTGTGAGACAAAATAAGGTGTTGTTACCAAACTATTTTTCTATTTGATTGTAACTTAATATTTTCATTTTGTAGTTTAATTAATTCAAATGCCTTTTGCCTCAAACATGTGGGCAGCTCTTGATGTGACTTGTATTTAGACCAGGCACAGAATTTTTACCAATTTTTCAATCCCTGCTAACTTTAGTTAGCTATGATACAAAGTATTTAAAATAAAATAGATTAATAACAATGTAAAGAAACTTACTAACTAGCCCCAACAAGACTATTCTTTTTTCTGTCCTTTTTTCAAAGTGGCTACCTAGTTGTTTTTATAAAGCAGTACTCACCAATTTCAAACATCTTGACAAAAAAACAGTTGCTAGGATTTAAAATATACAGAGCATGTGATGACTTTAGTAACTTGTTAAGCTGCGGTTGAATTAGTATTTACATTGGCCATACTAATTTACTCAACAATAACTTAAATCAATATTATTTCACATTGCCAGAATATCTTTCCCTTGTTTATTGGGAAAAATATGTGACACATTTAAAACTAAAAGAATTTATTTCTGGTCTACTTTTACAAACCATAAAATGCAATATGACAACATTGTTAATTTGAAAGAATCTACACAATTTGGATTTATTATTTGGTATATATTTTTTAAAAATCTCAATTGTTAGTCTCTATAGATTTACAAAGAGACAATTAATATTATTAACGGATTAAACAGACATTCTTCATTAATATATTTAGTGTTATTAACTTTAATTCTCAGTCAGTTTACTTACCAATGGAGCAGGAGAGTTAACTTGAAAAGAAATAGACTCTATAAAACATAACCATTTAATTTCTAATGAATTCTACAATGAACATATTGACAATCATATAAAACAAGATAAATTAAATCAATGTACTGTATCTGGACATTTTAAATTCATCAGTGTTTTGTTTATAGTGTAGGCCATTATTTCAGTTTACAAATTTCAAACATAGGTTACATATTACAGTATATTTTAGTTAACCATATTTACCTCTTCTTTTGATTTATTAACATTAAGGAATGCTCTAGTCATTCTTTTTTTTTTTTTCTTTTTTTCTTTTTTGAGAAGCTTTGCTTTTTTTGTCCAGGCTGGAGTGCGATGGCAGGATCTTGGCTCACTGCAAACTCCACCTGCCCGGTTCGAACAATTCTCCTGCCTCAGCCTCCCGAGCAGCTGGGATTACAGGCGTGCACTACCACACCCAGCTATTTTTGTGTTTTTAGTAGAGACAGAGTCTCCATGTTGGTCAGGCTGATCTCGAACTCCCATCCTCAGGTGATCCACCCGCCTCAGCCTCCCAAAGTGCTGCGATTATAAGCGTGAACCACCGTGCCCAGCTTAGTCATTCTTGAATAAATTACTGAGTAAAATATTTTCAGTAACATGATAGAAGCCACCAATAGTACAAACTGCCTCCTGTCCTTAAAAGTCAATAGTAAATGGAAAGTATTTGGATTTTCAGAAACTCTTAATCAATATATAAGTATCAAATTGCAAAAAACTATCTTGTGCTTACATAGCTACACTATTCTTAAGATGTACTAATTGGTTTACTTCACCTTTCATATAAAAAGCATCCAGAAAATATCTATTAATATTTTATTGAGGAAACAAGGAAGTATTATATTTTTTCTGTATAAAAAATAATTAAAATATTTGTGTTCTTCAAAGACACTTCAACAAGAATATAAAAACCTGTGAATGATAATATTAGACAATAATACACAATTACCCAAATTGAGCAAATGTATATTAGATATATTAAGTAGATTCATATGAATTGTAAATAATTAACAATTTTTAAGCTACAAACCAATATTTCCAGATAATTCAAATGTTATATAGTCAGTGAATTAAAGGAACTGCCTAAAAATAAATTAATTGATTCATATAAGTTTAATAAATGCTACTAGTTATATGTCCTTGGTATCTAAAGGCTAAGTTAAATACAAATGATAATGCTAAGATGATGTTATTGAGCACAATCTAAGATGTCTCTTTCTATAGATGAATAATAGTATTGGTATACAATACTAAATACTAATGGAATCATAGATAATTCTTAGTTATGAATATTTCTACATTTAGTCATTGTATAGAAGAGGTTTATTAAATATATTGAGTTCATCCAAATAAATAAAATAGCTTACATAGAGATAAATTCCCTCTGTTACATGAGGTTTGAGGTGTGGTGAGTTTCTTATGTTGCTGTTTTTAGTCCAAAGGGCTGCTATAAAGTTCTAGTTTAATTATACAAATAAAAACACTTTGTTCTGGTATTTTCCCATTTTTTATGATTGAAGTTTCAGCATTTAATTCTTTCTTTTAAAAATTTATTTTAGTATATAACAAAGTTTTAAATTGAGTTAAATTTTAAATTGAGGTTTTTTCAACTTTTCTCTCTAAATAGAACAATAACTACTATTGAATATATATTTTTCATTTTACAAGATATAAGTGTCAGCTACTTTATACTTGATTTTCCTTCAGTAAAAATAGTAATTAAAAATTTTTATTTATTAAACATGTCCAAAAGTTTACATTTTCTAAAACTTTTTTCTTTTTAAGCCATTATCTTTTCACTGGCAGAACATTCAAATTATTATGACATATTCTGTTGTCTCCAGTTCGAAGTAGGAAATTACAGAGACTAAAATGTTACCAAAAGAGACAAAATTATTTTGATTTAAATGTGTCACATGGACAAAGAACCATGTAGACAAAAAAGAGATTTCAACCAATTATTTTATCAATATCATGAACTTGTTTTTTCTCATGAACTAAGATTACTCTTAAACTCCTAAGCTGAAC
Organism: Cacajao melanocephalus; assembly: GCA_963573385.1. Lineage (NCBI taxonomy): Eukaryota > Metazoa > Chordata > Mammalia > Primates > Pitheciidae > Cacajao > Cacajao melanocephalus. The sequence goes on along the minus strand of CAUYLG010050247.1, from coordinate 88,343 downwards.
TGAAAATGTAACCATAACAAAATGAATCGAAAAAAAATTTTGAAGAGCCTTAAAGATAAAACTCTGGATTATTACAGATATTGTAACGTGAATTTTCATTATCGTTCTTTTGGTCATTGCTCATTGTAGAAATGTGAAAACAAAATCAGTTGCAGATCCTTATCTTTACAGTGAGTATAGATATTGAGTATATAGATCATCTGATCATTGGCATCTTTTTCTACTCAGGCAGAGAAACCACATTTTACATAATAACACTTTTACTCACGTAGTGTTTTTAAATACTTCTCAGTCTTACACAGAAAGCACTCAAAGTCTAAAATAAATTGTGAAGGACCTTGAGGGGGGCTCTTTAAAAAAGGATCCTGTAAATGTAGAGTTGGAAGGATTATCTGGTCAACATGAATGGCGTTCTTATTTCTTGGCCATTTATCATAATGGTCAATATCTCCCACCACTGAGCCAGGAATTTGCCGTGTTTTTTTTCAATTCCCTTGCCACAAGGCCAGCATTTTCCATCTACCTTTGTAAGATCTTAGGAGGAAAGTCATCTCAATCATCCCATAATGAGAGAAGTAAGCCAGTGTTACTCTGACCATGGTTCTCAGCATCTCTTTGTTTTTGCTCTTCTGATCCACTAAATAAAGTGATACAGTCTATCATAAATGCTAGGAACCAATTCCAATTGCTTATGTTAACCAATGGCACCAACTACTTTGAATATACTCAAGGAAAAGAGGAATTTTGGAGATTATAATTAAAATTCCCAAAGCTTAAAATGATTATATGACACCAACAGGTTATTTTGTAACAATGAAGAAAAAATAATGTGAGAGTGAGAATGAGCTGGGTGTAAGAGTATACTTAATTATTGGATAAGTCACATGCTCTGGAGTTTGCAGTCATGATGTTTTCATTGTAAGTACAGATTTTAAAAAGTGATAATTAAGATCATTAAAAACTTACTGTGTAACTAAGGCACTAATGACTTTAATCATAATACATAACACCTGCATGGCGCATACTACATATCAGATTATTCTTAGTATTTTGTGGGCATTACTTTATTCAATCCTCATATGCACTGAGGTAGTGTTATTATTTGTCTCATCTTTTAGTTGGGGAGCAGTGAAAAAAATAGTTAAACATTATTTAATCTCAAGGAATCTGACTCCAGAACCCATTTTTCTCCATGTCTATAATTGGAGCTAATTTTATCATTTTAGTAAAGAACTCATCTACTGTCAGCATCATCAGCTCTAATATTTGCCCTTTCCGCTCACTGTGGTCAGTAGTTCTTGAATTGGACTGCCAACAAACACAAAACTTGTCACCTAATTTAATGACATCATCATTATGTAAAAATCCTGTTCAGCTTGGGAAAACATAGCGTTTCAAATGGTATGAGATTTTATGCAAGCCCGTATGTTAAGAAAGTAAGTTTTATCTCTTGACCTAATACAATATAAAATTTTAGTTCTACTAAAGATTACAGTAAGTCTTCATAGCAAAAACAAACAAGCAAAAAACCAAAATAAACCAAAACAAATATTCTCTAAGTAATGTGAGTCTAAATTTAAAATTTTACACGCTAACATTCAAACTTCTTGAGCCTTAGGTGTTACTAACAGAATATTTAGTTTTCACTTAGCACAGCAAGACTCTCCCCTATCAATAGATATACAATAGATGCATGATTGCAGAGGAAAAATATGCAAATGTGTGCATACATATTGCTGTCTTTAAAATCAAAGTTATTATTGTGTGATTATGGTCAGGCTTTGGGAAATCAAGTTAAATATTCCACTTCCTCAGACTTACATTTCTAGTAAAATTCTACAGCTTAGCTCCTTGGTGGTCACTCTCTTTTTTCTCTGGTATTATCTAGTCCTTTGGAAATCTTTGCAAGTTCATTTTTGACAATTCCTTATTCCCTGTAAGTTAGCAGCAAAATCTATTTGTAGTTTCCTCAACCTGCCTTTATCATTCACTCTTCTCTGCTTTTCTGCTGTTGCCCAGGATGAACTCTGCCCATAATGTATTTTTTCTTTGTTGAGCTGCTGAAATTCTAGAAGTTTTAAGACACCTCTGCAAAACGTTTTCTAATGTCCTGAAAGTTTGCTGCATCCTTCTCTTTCTTGCTTAGCCTTACATACTTTGCAAGCTGAACTCAATTTACTAGCTATGCAGCCCAGAGTTTTTTTTTCATTTTTGGTTTTTTTTTAAATGTAAATTAGGAACAAAGGAACTGTGTAGGTCAGAGTCCTGTCAAGAAACAGATTGGATAATTTGCGTAATCAAATTGCTTAATTTAAGGAGAATTTAATAAAGACTTTCTAAGGATAGGAAACACAAAAAAGCAAAGCATTTTTCCTGCTCTTACACACTACCAAAGGTAACATTTCTGACACCAAATTCTCCAGGGGACACCAGCTGTTGTCCTAGAATTAAGTTCTAATATTATCTATTTGAAGATAGTGTCACATCTCATGGTTGAAGGCTCAGCCCCCCAAACTGCCTTCCACTTCAGATGCCAATTGCAAGTTCCCGGTTGTGAACTGTACTTCTGACTGATTACCTATAAATTGGAGTTCCCATAACCCTTTCACTGGGTTTCATTAATTTGCTAGAGTAGCTCACAGTACTCAGGGTAATATTTACTTACATGTATTCATTTATTATAAAGGATATTACAAACAATACAGATGAATAATCAATCAGATGGAAGGTGGTAAGGGATGTGGAGTTTCCTTGCCCTTTCTGGAGCACCACGCTAAGGGCACCTCCATGTGTTCAGCAATCCAGAAGATCTTTAAACCTAGTCCTTTTGTGTTTTTATGGGGACTTCTTTATGCAAACATGATTGATTAAATCATAGGCCATTGGTGAGCAACTCAACGTACAGCCCCTTTCCACTCCATGGAGTTGAAGTAGTGGTGTTCAACTTTTCAACCTTCTAATCCTGCCTTGGTCATTCTCATGACCTGCTGTCATTCTGAAGCTATCTAGAGTCCTGAGCCACCAGGAATCTCATTAGCATACAAAAGACGCTACATTTCATTTCAGCGATTCCCAAGAACAAAGACAAAATCCAAATATATATATTGCAAAATACCACAAATCTTCATGAATGTGAGAAGGGTGTGATGAGACCAGAATAATTGTGCAGAACAATTTACTAGCAATAGGGGGTCTAGCCATTCTTACTCATGAAAGAGCAAGGGGAGGAACAATGTATGCAATACAAAGAACGTGGGGGTGAGTGGAAAGGGCTATGGCAGGAGCTCTAAATTCTGGTTGAGGGCTGTTTCCAGCAGAGAAAATAATGTTCCTCTCCTTCCTCCTCCTGTGTCCCTCCAGTGCTTCCTATTAGCAAGTCTCACCCAGACTCCAGAGCCAATGCTTAATATGATCCCTGCAGGTCAGCTTCTGGGACATAAAGCAAGTTTTCTAAGAATGAAGTCATTTTTTCATACCCTACTGAGATTTGGTAAACATAAGATGAACATATACTGAAACTCATAGTCCAAGTATGTATTCAATTTCCAAAATATTATTTGCATAAAAACTATACCTGAAGTTTGACATATTCACGACAGTAAATAGCACTAACCTGTAACCAATTGCTTTAAACAGAAACTTGGGAATCATCTTTGATTCTTCACACTCTTTTCTTTCCCATATATAATGTATTTAGCATGACATTTAAAATACAGAATCTGGTGTCAAATTGCCTGGGTCTATGTTCTACAAGGTTGTCAATTAGCCGAAGACATACCATGAAATACCTTCACTTAAAGGTATTTAAAGAAGAGGCTTCATTTTTTTAAGTGGCAGGAACAACAAGGCTCAGTTAGTGCAGATGAGCAGGATTTCAACCCAGCTTAAACTATTGCCAGCTTCTCTTGCAGAATGAATGATTGACAAAGCCATACAAGAAGGCCCCAAAATCTTGGCTCTGACACTTTGCAGTTAGATGATTTAGCTTAAGCTCTTCAAACCCTTTCCTCTTTCTGTAAAAAAGGGATAATATAAGTATCTACACTATCAGGTCCTTGTGAGAATTTAGTGAAAAAATTATGTGTAAAACTCTTAGAAAAGTTCTGGTGTGCATTAAGCACTAAATATGTGATTCATATTCAAAATCTACCTCAATCCTTTGCCCCATCTCTACTGCCAGCACCCATTACAGGATTTATTTCTTCCTGGACTGTAAAAACAAGCCCTTATCTTGTCTTTTCTTTGATCCTTTCCTACTTCTAATCCTGCTTCTCTATGCTGAAAAAATATTATGCATGCTTTTTCTATTTTGCCACATATACAATAAGCATTTGCTCATGTTTATTAGTATATCTACATTTCCAGAAATAGCTGCTTTTGATGTAATTGATATTTTGAAAATACCCACCAGCTTTTAACATTTTTTTTCCTGAATTGCCTGAGCCTGTTATGTGAAAGTACCTAGACTGTCCTGAGAATCAATACGCATCATCATAAGGAATTCTAAATATACAGTGTGTGTTTTCAGCCTGGTTCCTTTTTCACTTGATTCGTGATTCCATTTCCTGACTCTGTTTTCTCACGCAACAGCACTCCTCTGGATTCTCACTGTGAATCTCTCCACCCCTGCAGCTCCTGGTTAGCAGCTTCCTCTCTCCCTGTGGACTTCTACTTCACAGTTTCTTTCTGGGCTCTTTTCTCATCAGGATCACTCTCTTCTCTTTTTATACAAATGCTACTGCCATTCAGAGTAGCATCTCCCAACAAGGATGTGTCATTTTCATCAGCCTGAAAGATAAAATAAAACTTCCAGATCAGCAGTACCTGTAAGATTGAAAGTCTGCATTTATGAGCTATAAAAAGCATTTATGAGGCATATAAATCTGCCGGAGGAAATGCACCTGTGGAAACTAAGTGCTCCTATTCAAACAGAGCTACAACTCTGAGGCCGAAGGCCTAAGATAAACCAATAGAAAATGAATTTTTTTTGGATACTGACTTTCTACAAAGTATTATAAAACATTTCTGCCCCCAAATAAATTGTGAAACTCAAGATTATTCAATTATTATCTTCACTCTTTCAGAAATCTCATCACTTAAAAGTTCTTTTCTTACTCACAAAGTCTAATTTTGATTAACATCAAGGATTGTTAGATTGTAAAGCCTTGTTATAAATATATTAAAAGCTCAACTGCACAGTTTAGCACATATCTTCCGTTCTGTAACTGTTTTGGTTACTTTATTGCTTTTCTGATATTGAACTATTTTACCACAGTGTACAAACTGTTATGTTTATTTTCTGTGGTTTGAATTTGATCTTTTTCTGCCATTTAACTTCTTGGAAAAATAAATAAAGATACGTTTGTGTTAGAGTTTAACAGAAAATTACTCTCTGAAATGTATTCTACTTAACCAACATTTATAGAGGTTTCATCATATGCTAGGCATTATCTTGATTATTTTACAAATATTAACTCACTGGATTTTCCTACATCTTTAGGTGACAGTTGTGATTACTTAATCACATTTTATAATAAGAAAAATGAGAAATAAGGAGGTCAAGTAACTTGCAGACATGCTGACAGCCACACGTTGGCAGAACCAGGTTTTGAACTCAGGCACTATTTCGATACCTGCTCTTAACCACCCTGTTATATTGTAGAAATAGCCAGGTTTTATTTCTGATCCTAAAGTATATGTAAAGTACCAAGTAGCAGAATGCTTTTTCTGATATGAGGTGAAAAAAAAGTCTCAAAATACTAATCTTTGAGAGGTTTTATTCCATAAGATAAATTGCTGATCTTATGTATATTAATAACTATACCTGTATCGTATATTCTACTCTTCCTAGAAAAACACCTGAAATAACATTGATTAATACAGCACAAGTATACCAGCTGGTCCTGTACTATAGCCATGATGAAAAGAAATAAATCTCAAAAAGTAGCCACTAATTATTCCCTTTAGTAAGGTCTCTCTAACCCTCTTTTTCTTATTCTTCAAGTTTTAAAAGTGGTATTATTTTCAGTATCTAAAAATGCGATTTTGAGTTGTTTTTCATCATTGTCAAAAAAGAAAATTGATACTTAGAAAGTTCCCTTGACTGGCCCAGGATTAGTATCCAGAGGAATGTGACCATTGCCTAGTGATACGGTATCACTGGCTGCCTCTCCTTCACTGGTGATATCTCGAGGTTGTGAATTCGAGTGATTTCTATTATGTGCATATATCCATACATAACTCTTTTTTATTTCCAGTTTTTTTAAATTCTCATATATAGTTTTGTAGTGACACAAACCAAAATTAAAATGAAATGACAGACCACTGATACTTTAGAAACATAGTCAATGAAATATTTCACATCATAATTTTGAGATCTTACTGTTACATAAGTATAATGTTCTTTTTCTTAAAATACTAATGACTACTTCCATTTCAAAAATACACATATTTCACAGGTGTAGTTATCACAAATGTATGTGGAAATGCACAAAGTGCAAAAAAGGTAGAAAAAGAAAGATTCACTTTCCTGTTGACATGGGTTCAGATTCCCCAAAGGTTACCAGCCCCTGTGTGAAGCAGCTCAGCCTACATGAGTGGCCAAGATTATATGCAGGACTTATCTCGTATATTTTGAGGCTGGAAATTGTTCCTGCATAGAAAGTGTTGCGTGCATACTAGAAGGCTGTCTTTGCAGCATGAAGGAGAGCTCTGGCAGAAAATTAAATGTAAATGGCTATTTCTGGTAATTCATGCCCAAGCAATGTTCATGGTTTTCCTTATTTTTTGTTCTCAAAAGTTTATTCCTGACATCTTGTTACCTTGGAGGCTTTTCTTCTCAAAAGCTTGCTACTGACTGTCTGCCAAAAAGAGTCCAGTTCACACCTTTCCTTTTCCAGCGTGCTCTTCTGCTCTTCTTCTCACAAAAAGAGGAGAAAAACAATCTCACACATTCCCAATACTTGCACGTTGGGTGAGTTTCTAAGTTGCCACATTGCCTGAAGAAAGCTACGGGAGGAAGCTAGATGCTGTCCCATCTCTGAAAACTCAACAAATGTATCATTTCCATTAGAATCTAAAAGGGTATGGAAGATAATGCTTTCTTTTTCTAACTCATAATACTTGATTTATTTTACCTAACACTTTAGAAATTGGGCTCTATCATATATGAATTTGTATTCTGCCACATTGTTTTAAATGATTATGTTCCAGGTAAAATGGAACAACAATTAAACGGAGAATGAAAGATGGCATTCATATGTGTGCAAACAAGAAGTTTTCTCCAGACTTTATTATTTTTCATTTTTCTTTCATATAGAAACAGATAGATAAGTAGAATACTGTTCCAAAGTGAAAGCAGTGAAGTGTGGAACTGCCTTCCCCTGTCAAATTGATAGAGTGAAGATGTTGTAGGAGGTAATGGAAACTTTCTATTCAGTGAGGACTGCAATAAAGAAAGCATTTCTAGTCATTCATCGGCATTGATTGCCTTAGTGCTTGTGGCAGAGATCAGAACCTAGGCTTTACAAAGGGAAACTAAAACAGGTACAATGATCCACTTTGGGAGGTGTCGTTGGCTTTGCTTACCATTTAGTACATAGCAATCACAGTACACGGCAACAAAAACACAGTTCAGTCATTGAACATGAGACAATTATGTAGGTGGATATTTCTTTCTGTATTCTGGATCCGACACTTATGAATATTTTATTCTGGTGACTGTGAACACTAAGTGAGTTTATTTTTTTAATCATGTTTAATTTAGAAGATTTGTATTGCTTTTTCTCCTAATCATTTGCAATGATCAAATTTTTAAGAATTGTTTAATTTTCAGAAATACTTTCATGATAAATAGTTACACTAAAATGCAATTTAGTGAACATGTGTGAGCCTGCACACTGTAATTTATTTTCTGTAAAGGAGGTATTGAAAATATGGAAATGATGCCTTCAGTAGTTTTCAGTTTTATTTTCCTTTAAACATTTACAAACTTTATGTGGCACAAAGTATGTACATATTTTCACTGCACTGAATGAACGTGGTAGCTCACACATTGCTCTTGGGCAATTTATACTAGCAAGATGAAGTGGAGAAGCGCAACAATTATCCAAATCACTCAAACCAAAGGAGCACTCTGGCCCCAATCATTTAGATACAGAATTTCAAATCAAAGCGTTTCTTTGGCTTGAATGATATGGACAATTGTCTCAGTGTTCCATTATCACTGACTATAGATTTCCAATCTGATTATGGCTCTAACATAAGATGGAAAAAATAATAACATGTAATTGTGTCTTGAGAACTTGGCTCATTCCAAAATGGTTGTGCCAGGGTTTCCTAGCACAGATCATCTAAAAGGTTAGTCATCTTTTGAAGATGAGTGAACTCTTAAAGCCTCTCAAGTACTATTTAAAACAAAGAAGAAACTCTTTCCCTGGTTAGTTTGCCTCTTCAAGAGTCCTTTTTGCTTTAAAACTTTTTAAATATTTTTTTCTGAAATAAATAATGTTCCTTTACTCAGTAGAATACAATAATCCATGCAATCACAGCAATGTAGTTTCCACAATGAATGTGAAAAAGTGATTTAAATTAGTTTGGCATGAATATATGTGATTATACTATATCAGTAATTTTAGGTCGACTTATTAATCTGAATATAACAGTACAGCAAAAGCCAAAGTATTCAGGCAATGGTTATTATTACTATTTTGATTATTGAAACACACAGAATGAACAATCTCCAAACCGAATCCTGTTTAATTGCTTTATGACACCATCTTTGTCTTTTGGAAATGTCTGCAAAAGTATGGAAAAAAATGTTAAAGTGCTGATAGTTTACTCTGTGTTTAGGATATTTCTTTCATCTAGAAAAAAATAGACAAATCCTCAAGATAACTACACGAATGTCTGGAGTGACGATGGCTTTATTTGCATTTATAAGTAATTGTAACTGTTGCCTTGTGTCTAAAATGCACCCATCACATGAGTACTCCAAGAAATGAATGGTGCCTGCCAGTGATTCTCAGTTGTTTTCCCACCTTTGCCAGACATTCACATTTGTAAGACATTGCTACGGACTGCACCTAGTAAAAATAATAGAAAATTATTTGCAATTTTTACTACACTATTTTCAGTTTACACTAAGTTGCTCAAGCAACTTAGTGATGAGTATAAGCTTAAAGCTATACTAAATTCTAAATTACTTGGAAAGTAAACCATTCACAAATTAAAGTTTCTAATCTATCATTAGTAACAAATTCTTTGTTAAACCTTGTGACTTCGTAATTGTGGAACAGAAGTCCTAAGATGAATCTATGGGAAGGTCTCTAAACAGTGGAGTTTGCAACAGGTGCTCAGAAATCTTACAACTTAGCCATGGCTCCTGGGCTCCAGTATGAATAACAATGGAAAGAAGCGTTTGGATTTTTTTTAAATATTTGATGAAGAAAAATATGTGTTTTTTTGTGTTTTTTTTGTTTGTTTGGTTTTTTTTTCTTTCCCCTTTCATTGTCCTTTTCTATTATCCCTAACTTTCATTGCTTTCTCAACAGACATTTCTGATTGGTGTTTATCATGACTGCTTCCAGTTTCTACTCGGTTTAAGCACAACGCCTCTTTTGTGAATTGCTATTCTAATCATTTTCAGTTTTATTTATTTCTCATTAATAATTATTCTCTTATGAAATATTTTCTATGGCCTTCAGTGAGTATCCTTGTTTTGTTTTCTATTAGATAGTAAGTTAATGTTAATCAAATGTTCATATATTAAATCTAGCATTTCATTTGCTTAACAGCCACTAATCATTGCAAAGATCCTGAGATAGTACATAAATTCTCATTTCAAAAGAGTGTTTAAAGTTCACATTAAATTATTTAACTTACAAAGGATCATGAGGTATTTTTTGGCAATTCAACTATCTCTAAATTAAAAACAAAACAAAACAGAAAGTCAGTTTTTTCCCTAATCTCAGTCCTTTTATGAGAAAATTATGATATCTGTATTTCTGCTTCTTATTCCTAACTCTTGTCTTACTCTTCACAGCACCATTTCAGATTTTGAAGACAACAATCATGTTACTCTCAATAATTCTCTTCTTCAGATGAGACACTTCCACATCTTTAAAAATTATGACAGAGCCAGGCACGATGGCTCACACCTGTAATTCCAGCACTTTGGGAGGCCAAGGCAGGCAGACCACAAGGTCAGTATATCAAGACCATCTGGCCAACATGGTGAAATCCCGTCTCTACTAAAATACAAATAATTTGTCAGGCATAGTGCTGCACACCTGTAGTCCCAGCTACTCAGGAGGCTGAGACAGGAGAATTACTTGAACTCCGGCGGCAGAGGTTGCAGTGAACTGAGATCAGCCACTGCACTCCAGCCTGTCAACAGACCAAGACTCCATCTCAAAAAAAAAAAAAAAAAGAGATTTCGTCTATTTCACCTTTTTCCGTTTATGTCCCTGTCGAGTAACTCAAGGAACTTCTGAAAACATTATGTCCAAATGTCCATAATAATATAAACAAAGCCTAAGCATGTATTTGCTTTTAGGACTATGATATTAAGCCATATTAAATTTCAGGGAAATAAACCTGTAAAAATTAAAATGAGGCCTAATTTCTCCTGACATATGACACGTTAGGCATTTTAACCCAATTTCAGAATTTTAATTTTATTCAACTAATGTATTATAATTTTCTAGAGAAATTTTTAAATCAATTTTGGAATCCAGCTGTCTAGACTATTTATGATATACCTTTTCTGACATCAGTGAGGTCACTGATTAAATATGCTGACGAGGACAAACCCATGGACAGATCAAACCAAGTTGACATGGATTCTTTATTCAATAATAGCCCAATGTTTTATTCAATAAGGCTGAATTGATTATATTTCCTTGAAACATTTTATAATAAAGCCATGATAAATGATATATTTTATTTGAATAGCTTCAGAGTACATAAAATGTTTTTGTATAAAGACTGTAAATTTATCTTCTCTAAAACTCTTTGAATTAAGCAATATTATCTGACTTCAATGGTGTAGAAATTGCAACACAGAGAGTTAAATCACTTACCATGAATAATAGTTTTGCAAATGGTAGAACTGGGAGAGAGTCATCCTGATGTCCAGGAAACTTTCCAATACACAATTTTACCTCCTGTATGACTCCCTCCAATTTGAGTTGCCACATCAATTATTTTTTATAGAACTTATAAGCTCTACACAGACACTTTAACAATGTGAGGATAAAATCAAAATGCATCGATTTTTAAAATGTTAAGTCTTTTTAAAATGTCATGTATAAATATGATGTATTATTTGTAGATACTGTGTATTCATCTTTTTTTTTTTTTTTTTGAGATGGAGTGTCACTCTTTTGCCCAGGCTGGAGTGCAGTGGCATGATCTCAGCTCACTGCAACCTCCGCCTCCCGGGTTCAAGCAAGCAATTCTCCTGCCTCAGCCTCCTGAGTAGCTGGGACTACAGGCGAATGCTGCCATGCCCAGCTAATTTTTTGTATTTAAGTAGAGACAGGGTTTCACTTGCTGCCTAGTCTGGTCTGGAACTCCTGAGCTCAGGTAATCCACCTGCTTCGGTCTCCCAAAGTTCTAGGATTACAGGCGTAAGCCACCACGCCTGGCCTGGGTATTCATCTTTAAAGTTATGTATACCATAACCTACGCCCATGAAAAGAAACAACACACACAAACACACACACATACATACACATATATAAAGCACAAGCCAACAACAAAGGCTAATCCTTTTATTTACTAGTACCATACCAGGGGTTTCACATACAATAGTTATTCTAATCTTCTCTTCCATATTATGTAGTTTAACTTATAGCCATAATCTTTATTTTAGAGTTGAGGAAAGTAAGATTTAAATAGGTAATTGTATTTTGAATTCACATAGTGTCAGTGTAAGATTAAAACACATCTCCCTGACTCCAGGGTCAATGCTCTTCCACACGAATATATGAATACTATTTCAGTAAATTACTGTTGTCTAAACAATAGTAATATTCAAGATTCTGTGCAGATTTTTTTCCTAATAATTACATCAAGATCAGTCTCTTCTAATTTGTAAATTATCACTGGTCTATGTTGCAAATTGGAAACTTTAGCATCTCAAATCTTTTGGAAAAGATCAGAGATATTTTCTGTTTTTCTGAGATTTCAAAAAAAATCAAGAATAATGACTTTCTGTTTATATCTGCAACTATATTTTAATAATAATTTGGAATATGTCCTTCTGAATGTTTAAATTTACTCAAAATGCTTCTTTGTTTTTTTAGTATGTCTTATCTCACTTAGGTATAATGCTTCTGACTTTATTTTTCTCTCTCATTTGTTATTTCTACTTTAATCATAGGGAAAATATGGAAGGAAAATGGGAGTTAGAAAAGTTTTTACATTCTCTGTTATCATTCATTATGAAAATATCCACCTATAGGCTTGACCTTTCTTTGCTCCCTACCTATAACCATAGTTGGAAGAAAATTATGAGAAAGGGCATTTCTTTTGTTCTGCTGTAAAAGCTCAGCACAGACTTTCCTATTAATTTTGTTGACCTATCTTCTAAGCTCCAAACTTGTGTTCTGAAGCGTGTTTACCAGCAATCAAACCTAAGCTCATCATTGTTCCTTGTCTAAACACGCTGACGACGGGGAAACGACTGTTGAAGGAATTTGTTTTCATTTTAACTTTATTCCTTCCATAGGTTATTGCTTTCTAAATGTTTGTCACATATAATGGATAAAATGTACTTCTTCAGGCAGTCCTACATCGGAAAAATATTATACTAGTTACGTCATCAACAGTAAAATGATTTCTTCCTTTTCTTTGGGACTTATTATTTCACTTGCCTGGTTTCTGGCACTGGTTTTGCTTTGAGTTCTGTCTCCTCAGGTTTTCCTCCTTTGGACTTTCTTCCTAGACTGTTGTTCGTGTCCCCAGCCAATTTCTGAACTATTTATATTCCACACTTAATTTTGAAACAATTAATTTGTGCTAGCAGATCTATGTAACTTCAGAACACGCTTAAGATATAGCATTTCCACCACACAGATACAATAGTCATATATAACTATGGAACATGGGTAATGGTATATTATAGTAAATAATTAGAAAGTTATGAGATTGGAGTATGTATTATTTGTTTTAAATATAATTTAAATGTTACATTGAATGTAATTTAATTTTAATAATGGCTGTATTTGACATGAAGTTGGCCAAATTCCTGAAAGTTTCATAATTGGCTACTGCAAACAAATACCAGTTGTTTCTAGCATTTTACTAGAAATAATAAATCCTGACTTTGCTAAGGGCTTTCCTGATGTGTCATTAACCTCTCTAAGCTATGAGTTTATTCATCAGCATGAATTGGATAAAATAACAGATGTAAAGCTCTTAGAACAAAATTCAGAATATGGTAAGTACTCACTGGTAGATATTGCTGGGTTCCTATTGTAAGAAACATATTTAAAGTATAGCAAGAAAGTACAGAATCCACATTAACTATTAATTGGCATATTATAACTATAATGACAAAATTTTAGATCTGCTGTCTTATTTCAAAATATTATATTAAAATGTTTTTTTAAATTAATTTTTACTTATTGAGCTATTTTCATCTCTGTAACTATACTATCCAGGAATACTTTTCCTTTTTGTCTTAGTATTGTTATGCTGCTGTGAGAGAATATCACAAAGAGTCATTTATAAGAAGATGAGGTTTATTTGGCTTTTGGTTCTAGAGGCTGGGAAGCCCAGGGTTGAGGGTCCTACATCTTTTAAGGGCCATCTTGTGGTGTCATCCTATGGTGGAAAGAAGGACAAGAGAGCATTAGAGAGGAAGAGAGAGCAAGAATGGGTTAAACCCATTTTTATAACAAATACATTCTCATAGTACCAAATCCAGTTGCTCAAAATGACCATTAATTCATGCATGAGGGCAGAGCCCATATGAACTAATCACTAGTTAAAGGACCCACCTCTTAACACTTTTGCTTTGGGGGTTAAGTTCCTAACACATGAACTTTGGGGGGACACATTCAAACCATAGCACTTACAAATCATATTTATGGATTTATTTCCTAAAGAGTCATTTTAAAATACAATTACTAAGATGAAGATTTCAAATTATAGTATAATATGTAGAACACTTTAAAACTTTAAATGGGAAAAATAATTCCTATTAATAGCTTTCAGTTTTGCTAAACTACTTTCTTTGTATCATATAATAAGTATATGTTTTCCAACCTCCTTTTTCTGCCCTCCAGTATTAAGTCTGAAGAGAGTTTATTATTCATTCACACGTTCGAATGTAGCTGTTTCTACCTTAATAGAGCCAAAGTTGTCAACTTTTCAAACAGTAACTTGTTTTCTATGCCCTTAGGTTTGAAAGAAAATAGTCTCATAATGAAAAATAGTAAGCTTACTTTCTGAATACATAAATGTCCCGATTCTTTATCACGCTATGCTCTGTTACCTGACTGTAGGTGGTGGGATGGTCTTCTAACAATAGGAAATGGAGTTTGTGGATAAATATGCCATAAATAAAAATGTTTGCTATTTCCCATTGGATTTTTACAGTCTCAAAATTGAGCTCTTTAAACTTGGAGATACTACTCTCATCTGAAATTGTTTTAAATTGTAAATAAAAGTAAATGAATTCAAATGTGATACAAGAAAGAGAAAATGATTTTATGACTATTCAATTCAAAATATTTTGAGTCATTTATAACCAAATATATGGTTTAGATAATAAGTAGATTCAGACTGTGACAGACATCTGACAGATTTTTTTTTAATAATTAGACTTCATATTGCTAACCACAGAGTACTGATACTGATTAAAAACAATACCAGGGAAATACCAGATTAATTGATTCTACCTTTTAAAAATATTTCTTTCAATGATTCATGCATATCAGTTGAAAAGAAGGAGAAAATTGAGGATTCTTTTTATGAAACTAGAGTCAAGACCATAAGGTTTTAACTGCCTCTGAATATGTCTTAAAATACATAGATATCATTTTATTAAGATAGAAATATAGGAACAGATATAAGGTATTTCATATTGAAATGTGCTTAATGATCTATTTTCATGGCCTTCCTTTGGGTAATCAGCAATTTTATTGCTTTAATATTGCAGAAGTGCTGGATTATTTTTGAAGGAGAAATAGAGGGGAAAGGCAGCACCGGATCAATGACTTGACATTGCTAGTCAACTTAAAGCATGAAAACATCCATTTAAAAATCTAACTAGAAGCTCTTCATCAGCAATCAATAGCAGTACTCTAATTATCCTGAGAAATCTTCCAATGTATTAGAGAATTTCTCTTCATCAAGGAATGTGCATGGAGATTTAACATTATAACCTAGACAAAGACCAAATGAGAATACATTTAGAGAAAGGTATATGGAGTTATCTTTTCCAAAGCATTATGACTAAGTTACAAATGTATACCTTCATTCTAAATTCTGTATCTGGGGTGAAGCTGAAAGATTGGTAACAAAGTAATTTGAAGTAAAGACACATTTCTCTACATAGTAGGATTAATTACCTTATCACTCCCAGTGTAACTCCCATGAGAAATGGTGGGTAAAATATGAGACCTTTTGCAGATAGG
The DNA here is from genome assembly GCA_963573385.1 of Cacajao melanocephalus. Classification (NCBI taxonomy): domain Eukaryota; kingdom Metazoa; phylum Chordata; class Mammalia; order Primates; family Pitheciidae; genus Cacajao; species Cacajao melanocephalus. The sequence continues at coordinate 72,696 of CAUYLG010050247.1, read as the reverse complement.
TAGTATCTGAAATGTGGTTTTGTCTGGTTATAGTTGGCATTTACGGGTCTCTCTTCACTGCTTCTTTGCTGTTGTTTTAAACATGCAAGGCACACTCTTGCTAGTTTAAAAAGGCATTTTCACTTTTCTCTACCATAAAAACTCCTCTCTATGTCACTGCCTTGTATCCTTCAGATAGTTACTCAAATGTCATCCTCCCAGAAAAAGGAACTCACCATATTTAAGACCGCCACCTTTATTTAGTTTTTGTCTTCTTATCTTCCATCATGCAATGTGTTTTACTTATTTATTTTATTATATTATCTTCCCTTTGCAAAATAGAAAGTAAGTTCCATGATGGCAGGGACTTTTTTTTTTTTTTTTCTGCTTTCCCAGTGCTTAGAGCAGTGTCTGGTATATACATGTTAAAAATTAGTTGAATTAACTAATAATATGCATAGTACAAGCTGAGGAGCTCATTATTGGCCATAGACAAAAACTGATCCTAAATAGAGTTTATTAGTAATAGCAATGCTCAATTTGAGATTTTTAGATATCTGTAATCAATGGTTTAAAATATTTTCTTGGAAGTAGGTGGAATACATTTATCTTACAATTCAAATGTCCTAATTCTTTTTATCAATGAAATTTATTTTGGTTCATTTCATTCACTCATTTGTAAAGTCATATATTGAAAGAATATGTAAAACTCCTAAAACATATCAGGCACTAAGTAAATGCCATGGATATGTTGAAGTGTACGACTAGTAAAAGAAATAATAGGTTTCAGATAACCTTAGAAAAATATGAACTTACTTATGTTACCAATACACTTTATTAAAATGTATAATAAGGTGATCTGACTTAGTCTGGAATATCAGGGAAGGATTTCCTGAGAAATGATGACTAAACCGATGTCTGAGAATGAACTGGTATCTAGGTAAAGCAAAATGGCAGAGGAGGATGTGTCAGCCAGGGGAAAAGTTATGTGCAAAATCATTGTGGCAATTTGGAGAAACTTGAAGTATTACATTCATTCCCAAGAATACAAGTAATCTTACGTAGCTCAAACTATATTTGGATTAAAATGCTTTTCATTAGGATTTACCTAATGAGGCACACTTGTAATATTTATCGATATTTTTTAAAGCAAACTGAACAATGGGTGACACTTGCTTGAAAAATGAAAAGCTTAAGTACTGATAGTTTTATTAATAATTCCGGATAATCGAAGAAATATATTGTCCACAAATTGAATATGTTGCCCATAAATTCATATTTTTACAGATTGAAGAATTTACTACTTTAATAAATGTTTCTTTGTGTACATTATAAAAATCCAGTGTAAGCAAAGAACATCATAAATTTATAAAGTGTATATTTGTAATGCACACCTACATATATACTCTCACTTAAAATTCAAAAAACATGTAAACAGCTAATTGAATCTCGGATTACTAATGAAGAACAAGAAGCCTAATACATTCACATTTATGACTTCAAGCCTGGTGATTTATCTCTACTATGTCTCCAGAATTACTTGCCATCATGAAGAAAATTAAAATTAAACAAAATCAATAAAACTATGTTCTATGAGGAGGGAACTATTAAGATATAAAGTAAAAAAATTTTTCTTACTCTATAATGCTCTCAGTTTTTATTACATTAAAATTCTTCTTGAATTATTTCATAAATATATTATTTATTACTAGCTTGTAAGAAACCATTCTTCAAATTATAGAATGAAATAAAACTGCTGTCTAATTTCACATTTAGAAAATAAACAATAGCAACAAAAATCTAATGGAGGACCTCAACCTTAATAAACATACTAAAGTAACATAAAATAAAGTGTTGACTGGATTAAAATTAAAAACTAAAGAATACTAGGAATACTGCCATATAATGAAGGAAATTAACACAAAAGCTCAGGAAAATTTTTAAAGACAATAATAAAAATTAAACCCAGGATTGTAATAATAATAAATAATTTGAATATTTCACTCTACACCCCACTAAGGTAACCTGACACAACACCAACCATCACAGAATTATTTTTAGTTGTTCATTTTCACTGTGACTTTGATATACAGTTAACATCACCTAGAGAATTAGCTATTTATCTTTTACTTGAAAAGAAACAAAATGGAAAAGTATGTTCCATAACACTTTTTAGAAGGAATACATATTACACCAATAAACAAAATAAATTAATCAATAATTTGTCTCAAATGATGAAGAATGAGTACTCCTATAATTGTATTAGCATAAATCTGAATATCTGTGGAAAATAGTGTTTAAAAGTGACTCACAAACTCTAGGTTCCTTCTACTAGGATCCCTTGGTTAATTTTATGAACAGATATTTGTTTTGTTTAGCTAATTTAACATTTCCCTATCTCTTGTGTACTGAATCAGAAATCATTCCACTTCTACCCTGGGACTTGTCTATGTTCCATGTGACAGAAAGACAATCAAAAGACATATGACATTAACAATTCTCGATTTTACTTCCTGTTTCTTTTGAGGCCAAATCAATGCAAACTGTCTGTGTCAAGTAGAAAATGAACGTTTATAGTTTCCTTCTTTTTGAAACCTTTTCAGTTTATATTTGTTTTTTGAGTTTTACCTTTCTTGTTGTCACTTTTAGAAATGCTTCAAAATCACACTAAATGTATTATTTGTGAAACTGTTTTTCTATTACATTGTAACCCACAATATCGTTTACAGGTAAAATGATGGTATTTCATGACATACTTAGGTTCCTGGGGAAAAAAGAAGCATCATCTTCATCTATAAAAAGATGTTTTTCAAGTATCATAGAGCTTAGAATCATCTATTCTGCCTAAAACCCTCCAGAATTTTATTTGCTTCTTACAATTGCCTTAAATATTTTACTCCTAAACTAGTCTCTGAATTTATTGACCTGAGATGAAATATTTTAAAAGAGAATCAGTCATATTGATGCATTCGATAATAAAATTCATAATTACTTTATAAAATGGGATATTCAGGGAATTGCCAGAATATTATTCAGAGTTAAATTAAGAATCAAGGGAAATCTTAATTTTACTTTAGTTTTTTATGGTCTGGTTTGTTACCATATCCATCTGAGGAAAAACTAAAATATATGCATTTATGCATACATTTTAGATGTATGTCACAGTCTAGACATTCTGTGTTTCATAAAGAGATAAAGGGTTCAAATTTTGTACATGGTCATACCCAACATGTCTAAAACATTCTATTTAGAATACTAGTTTTATTTTATTAGTTGCCCTTTTAAATTTCATGGCTATTACGTATGCCATCATGCTATGTTGCCCTATGTTCATTTAGACTTTGCATCAACATTTCAATCCTATGAAGCTGGCCATGATGTAGTGAGATAAAGCTCTGAGTGGTTTCTGATTTCCCACCAACCCTCACGGAAACCTAGCAAACAGAAAGAACTCGAATATCTGGTTCCCATTGTTTGTCCAAGGCATAAAAAGCTCACAGTTTATCAGAACAAATTAATGTTCTCATTGCCCCTCATCCCACGCATATCCATAAATTTGGCTAAAGGAAAAGAAAAAGAAAATCTCGTATCTAAACACTGACTGCTTCTAAGTGCTCCTGCCCCAAATATAAATTTCATAAAAATTTTTACATGAAGCATATTTCTTCAGTGAGTATACACATGAAACAAATTATTAAAAATGATCATCGCCATGTGTGACCCATGAATTCAGACTTTCTTGCTTGTGTTTTTCAATTTTCCATTTTGAACTGGGGAAGGTTAATTGCTATTAACCTTTCATGTTTCTTGTTACACAATGACTGACTGAAACACCATATGAAGCTTTAGAACCTAGCAGTGTCTGGTTAAAAGTCAATGTCATCTAAAGAGATGAATGATTAGCAGTTAATCTTGAGCAAGATTGCTTCCTGAATGGAAAATATGTAAGAGTGAATTCAGTCTCTAATTTGAATCATACTGTACATTAAAACAATGTGTGAGTTTTTGTTTTGCTATCATCTTATGCTTGTTCTCATATTATTTGAAACATTAATGTCCAGTCATAAATACAGGTTTTACTGTACTAATCAATGACAAAGTAAATTTTTATGAAATGATTTATTTTCAAAATGCCTTAATATATTTTAGAACACAGAAGTCTGATTCAATCATTTGCTGGAATTTAGAAACATCATGGTAGAAAGCAATATACATAGTATAATTTAGTTATACATTTTGAACCAGAAGGCATTTTCCAAATCCTCCAACCTATTTTCTTTAGGTCATAGAAACAGAATAAGAGACACACAGAGCATAAGTGAGTTGTCCAAGATCATAAAGCTTTGTAATGGCAGAACCAGAATGATAACCATCTCTCCTGCCTCTACCTCTAACTTGTCAGGACCGGGTGTCAAAATTTAAATAGCATGTACATTAACTCAGTCATTCCTGGATGCTGAAACTTTGTATATATATCTCTTAAATTAAAAATACATAAGTAAAATCTGTGTAATTGGCATAGGGTTTTCAGAGCCATATTTCACCTAAGAAAAAAACCCAAAATAAAATTAAACGATATATATAAAAAAAACCTATTGTCTTTTGTTTATCCCATAATAGATGTTTTGTTACTACCCAAAAAGAAAATAGGGATTACTGAATAGCAAAGAAAATCCCTTTATATTTAATACATATTCTTTAAAAATCTCAAAACCTGCCAACACTAGTTCATCTAAAATTTGAGAACTGCTGTTCTAAATCACATGGTCTTGAAACGACACAGTAAAAAATGCTGGGCAGGTGTCTATATTTTAAAGATGAAAAAAATAATAAAGGTTTGCTACAAATCATCCAAGGTCACAGGGCAAGAAAATAACAGAGAAACGCATGGAAATGACAGTGTTCCAGTAAAAAGGGAAAAAATGGAATGTTTTTCGCACTTAGCAAACATCCTCAGATAAGAAGGAAAAGAAAATTGTTTCCTTATTTTAAGAGAAAATTTTTAAAGTTCAGTAAAAATATAAATTGTAAATGCAAGCATACATAAAATAATCTTGCTAGTTAAGAGCATATACAATTCATTGTACCACATTTTCTTGATGAAAAAGAAGTGTGCTATTATAGGCCATTTTAAATCAAATTTGCTTCTTTTATGCTGAAAAAAATATTTAAAATCAAGATATTGTTAAGAGAAAAGGCAGCTGTTTATACAGTTCCATTCAAACAAGTTTCTATAAAAATGCTTCTTTTCTGAAACCAGAGAAAATAATAGAAGAATGATATTAAATACAGAAACTCACATTTATTTTAGAGTCATAATTATGTACTGATACAAATGCCATTTTATCTCTTCAGTGCTTCAGCACTAGAACAAAACAACTAAAAAGATACTAATTGTCATATGGCTTACTTTCTACATTTATGTTTACAATTACTGAGTTATGTCACTTTACTAGTTGAGAATAGTTTCTTTCTGAATAAGCCAAAGTTTCTCATGGGCTTATTCATTCATTCAGTCAATAAATACTTATCAATCCTCTACTATTGTCCAGACAGGAGTGATAAAGCCTTTGATAAATCAGTCAGAACTACCTGCTCTGCCTTTCATTGTAGTAAAGAAAGACACTAAACAACAACAACAAACATATACATTTTTTTTTCTTATGGAGTATAAGTGATATAAGGAACAACAATTAGGAAAGGGTACCTGAAGTGTGGAGAGATTGGGAGGTGAAGGGGTTATCATTGCTAAGGTTGTGATTTTTGAATGAAATTTTGAGGAAGGTAAAGGAAAGAACACTTGGGGGGAAAAGGTGTAGTTGGGGAAAACAGAAGCGACAGACTCTGTGGTAAGATCGTGCTTAGTATGTTTAAGGAAATGACAAATAGGTCAGTGTGGTTGTATGTGAGTGAACAGGAGATAATCACTAAGGAATAACAAGGCAAAATTTTATGAGGGTGTAATAAGTTCTTACAGATCTCTTAGTATTTATTCTGGATGAGCTGGAAAGGCAGTGGAAGAATTGGAATAGAAGAGGAACACTATTTGACTTAGATTTTCACAATATCACTCTGGAAGTTGTGTTGAGTAAAATAAAGAATATGAGAACAAAATAGTAAAGCAAATGAGGACCCCCTCCCCCCAGATTTTGATATGAGCACCTATATGTAAAGTTGTTACTTATTAAGGTGGAGGAAGCTGCAGGTAGAATTGTTTGGGAAAGATTAGAATTTGGTTTTAGACATACCAAGTTTAAGATGGCTAGTGGACATTTAGATGGAAATATTAAATAAACTCTTGGATGTATAAGTTCATAAAAGAAGCACATATTGGAGATAAATTTTATGAGTCATTTTCACTTCAGTGGTAATCATTAAAAGCATGATACTGGATGAAATCCCAAGGGAGATGGACAGAAGAAGAGGTTATCTCTAGTCTGTGCTCTTGGACAGTCTAATGTTTACAGGAGAGGAAGATAAGATTGAAGGATCAAAGGAGAATAAGAAGGAGCCATCAGTGAGGGAGGAAAATAACCAGAAAAATGAAGTGTCACAGAAACTATTTCAAGGAGTAAGAAAGATTAATTGGATCAAATGCCATTGCTAGGTCAAATAGGGGAAACACTAAGAATTGCAAATAGGATTTAGCACTGTGAAGGCCACAAGTAAGTATGACAAGAGAAATTGCAGTGATGCTGTAAGTTAAACGGAAAATGAGAGGAGAGGCATTAAAGATACTGAGTATAGCACCTTTGAGGAGTTTTGATGACAAAGTTACAGGAATAGATTAATATTTGGCAAGTGGGGTGAATTCAAGAGATACATATAAGAAACAACATCATGTCTAAAGCTCTAGGAATAAGGCAATAAAGAAAAAAATGTACTAAAGAGAGAGAATGACATGTGATGATGTCCAGCAGTACATGGAGGAGAGAATTGCTACATGATGCCCTAGAAGCCATGAGAGGGGATCTAGGACATATGTAGCAGAGAGCAGGAAACTGAAATTTAAATCACAAACCATTCATTCACTAGGAAGAAGGATGATTACGTATGGACATGGATTCAAGATGGGAGGAGAGGGGGTGGTGGTGGTTTACGGGAGTTCCCTTCTGATTGATTACATAGTCTAAGGGATTTGGAAGCAAGGTTGTCCACTAAAAGATTATCTACCTAATGCCATTATTATAGAATAGGACACCTTTCTCCCTCTTGCATATGATTATCACATATTCATTCATTAAATAGTTACAGAAGTAGCTAGTAGGACAACCATAGTGATCAAGAGAGACCTTCTTGTCTTCGTGGAGTTTCATGGAGCATCTGAAAAAGGAACTAAACATGTTATTACACAAATAAACCACTGAAATCCCTACAGTTGCAAAAATTCAGAGTTTGTCATCTGATTAGGGGAATTGAGAAGGATTTTCTCAAGTAGAAACACTTAGGAGACAACACTGAAACTGCAGGGGAGTAAGGCTGTGTGTGCAGGGAGAGTCCAAGAAGAGAAAGTGTGAAGACCTTGAGAAGAGAAACAGCTTGAAGTCAATGGGAAATGGAAAAAGCGTAGCCATAGAATCTAATGAGAAGGTGAGGAAGAAACAGAAGGTGTGGCTGAAGAGAAAGTCGGGGGAAGTACATAAAGGCCATTTCAAATATTCTGTTGCCAAAAAGCTTTAGCAAAGATTTTGAAATGGAAGAATAACTTGAGTATTCTCACTTAAGCAACTACCTTGTTGAATTCCTTTCTAACAATGGCAGTATTATGCCACATGGTGTTCAGTGATAATATTACATGATTTTATTTTGGATTTTGCACACTTAAAAATCCCAAATGGTGTTTTATGATTTTGTAAGGCAATAACTAAAATACTTTTACATTATGCATGAATTATAAGAGTCATCAACAATTTAGTACTAAATGTTTAAGCCGGGCTTGCCACTGTTTATGATTCACTTTGGATTTGTTTTGAAATAAGTGCCCCCACCTTCCACAAAAAGTTTTATGTACATAGAAAAGTAGATAGATAGACATAGAGACAAGCAGATATTCACGTATATATGATTTATCTATCCATCACTCTTTTTGGAATTCAAGGCTTTTTTCTTTTTTATACAAATATAAAATCTTTATGTATACATAAACTTTGCTTGATTTGAACGTCTTGATTAAGCATTCAGGTACATGCAATTTTTTCCATTGATCTCACTTCTGTTCTCAAACTGTTACAATTGCATATTTTACAAATTGTGTTCTCTTTTACGATGTGTATTTGGTAAGTGATTTTTTAGATGATGAGGTAATGATCATAATACCTTTTCACTTTATTGAAACCAAGTATATATTATAAAATAATAAGTAAATATAAAATTGACCCTGATTTCATAGTTTCAAAGATATTTTTCTTTTTGAATTTCAAATATACAGCAGATGCATTTTTTTTGACAAATAGCACTTATTATAAAGAACCTCGGGGTCATTATGTGTGAGCTACAGTATTATGTAAAACTGAGAACTATTATTGATATTTCTGAATATTTTAAATTTTCTTTGTCCAGCAGTGACCCATGTACTAACATTACTATCAGTTTGTCAAAACAGATAACTATTTTCAACAGAATAAGATCAAGATACTTATTATGAAATGATATCTCACAAAAACAGTGCTAATATTTTATAATAAACTGAAAAGATATATAATCACTTGTTCTAGTATCTCTTACAAAGCACAAACAAAAACAAGCAATGAATACACACAAAGATACACATAAATCACAATTCCTTTGGCCTCAATGTTCAATTAATCTTGAATTCTTCTCTTAACTACATTTTAACAGCCCATTTCCATATGACGTTATATAGTGCTTAATAATAATATCTGGCATGAGCAGTCATTGCTACTGAAATTATGTACTTGACATAATAAAAATCAAAATTCAAGATTATTTTAAACATCCTTTGTATCAACTACAACCTGGATTAAATAACTTCTGTTATATCCCTGCCATTTATTATTTCAGAATTTTTAATTTCTCAATGAAGTAAATTCTATCTTTGACTCAGTAACTTCTCACATTTAGTATAAATTTGTCTTCTTGTTAGTTTCTTTTCATTAGTACTAGTTTTCACACTTGGCAAAACATAATGGTTTGTTTATAGTTCTCATCTGGTTTGAACTGAACTGAAAATCAAACTACTATTAGGCTAATTGTAAATGTAAGTTATATAAATGCTAGTAAATGCTAAGAGGTTGAACAGGTTGAACAGAGGCATATTTTAAGAGGGTTTATGAAAAAGAAAAGCTTGGGTGATATTCAGTAGCAAAGTATGGAGTATATCCTAAGAAGAAGAAATAGGATCAACTGCACAGAAGAATGCACATGAAAAAGCTGTTGTTATGCCCAGGGACAGTGGACAGCCCAGTTGGACTAAAATGTTCAGTATAAACAGGGGAATAATGGGGCAGTATGCTGGAAAGGTAAGTTAAGGAAATATTCTAGAGGAATGTGAATATATGACTTAAACTTTTGAATTTCATTTAGTACAAGGTATAAATCCTTTGAAAAAATTATAACATGGTATTTATATATTAAAAGTAATCTTTTTGAATATGAATTTTAAGCCAATACAAAGAAGAAATGAATTTGAAAAAGAACAAAATGATAGAACATTGTTATCAGTCAGTGATAAAACAATGCTTGAACTGAGACGGTAATAACAGGAATAGACAGGAACTGATGATTATGTTTTAAGAAAATAAATATTAAGTGCTAAGCACTGGAGTAATCCTTTATCTGCACTGTCTCCTATAATGTCGTAGTAGAGGAACTCTAAGAATCCCTGTTATACAATGAGAAAAATGATTTTCAAAAGCTGAAATAACAAGCTCAAGGCCATACAAATAGTGAACAAATAGTGAAGCAGGGCTATCAATCCTCCACTCTCTTAAAGGAGGCACACCCAAGATTCATTCTTCAGCTCTTTGGTTTTTTATTTTTAAGTTCTTTAGAAGGTTCATTTACTGAATGGCTGAGTCACTTATGTAATACCCAGACAGATCCATGTTTCTAACCATAACTTCTCACTCAAGTTGAAATTTTGAATGAATTAACTTTCTCCTGGAAAATTCATCTGAGATTTTTGCATCATCTTGAAACTCTAAGTAAAATTTCTCTCGCTGAACATTGGTTTGTTATGTTCTGTTCAGTTGAGAATTATTTAACTTCTTGTATTTCTTTTACTGCACTGAATACAAATCAGCCAATCTACTGTGCAATCAGTAAATTGTGTTACATTTTCGAGTGAGACTTCTCTTATCTGTGGTTGGGTTGGTTATTTAAGTGATTAAATTTATAGTATGTTTGCCTTTTATATTCTATTGTAAACAATTCTTGATAAAAGATAGAATAAAAACGATTAGATGAGTTTATAAGTGCCTCCCAGAACCCTTTCCTGCTGCTTCACAAACAACTCTGTATCTAAACTTTGTTCCCTTTCTCTGAAATGTTATAATTGTTTGGCTCATTTAAGCTTCAATATTATAGCAATGTATGACTATTTTCTGACCGTATGCAGGGGCAGTCTTGCTAAATTTTCTTTTATTTCTTGAGTTTCTCTCCTTTTTCCTATTTCCATAAAAACTGCAATTTTTTTTCTGGGTCTTACAGATTCCTTTTTATTTTACTAATTTTATCGCTTTTTTACAACCTATATTATACATTTGCCCTAAATTCTCCTGAGTACATTCAGTAGAGTAAGTTAAAAACTAATAGGTACCTAATAACTAAAGATAAATTTATTTGCTTTAGATTGATCTTTACAGCAGTTCCACTCCAAATTCTCTTTCCCAATAAATATGATCTGCACACTATTTCAGAAGTTTTCTTCCATTCCCAGTCCCAGCTCTACGACTCTGTTCAATTATTATATGTAATGCTATCTGGTTGGTTTCTTAGCCCTTATAAACTCTAATTTTATTCTGAAGTACAACTCAGGCCACTGTGCAAACTCTTGGCAGTGTCTTCTTTAACATTTTAAAGCCTAATCGGACTCATAGCACTCATTTGGCACTTCATTGTTTATCACTTGTGTTGAAGCTTTTGATTTTACATGTGTTCTTTTATTCCAAACTATATCATAAATTCTTTGAGAGCACACATAATATATTATTCTTCTTTAGAGTCATCTTGCCATGCATGCAGCTTCATAAACATATTAAGTATTTTTTGTTTATAGGGATACTGCATGATCTCTTCTAAAGTACATAGTTTCTTCAGAGGCCATGTAAGAAATGTTCTTACAGCTGATGTTGTTTTGTGTGTGTGTGTGCGTTGATAGTTTTAGGGAAAGTCACAATGTTTTAAACACCATTGTATAATGCTTTGTAGATAAATATTAAATATATGTATTTTATATCTTGGAAATGTTTCTGGCTTAGACAGGTTTACAATTCCAATTATGGAATATCACAAATCAATGTAAGACAATACTGATCTGTGATTTTGGCTTCTCCACGGTTAAAAAATAGTTCACGGATTTGCAAAGGGATCAAGTTTTAGAATATTGTATAGCTTATTAATAAATAATTATAAGACAATCCTTCAATGAAAAAACATGCATATACTGATCATTTTTGGGGTATCAGGAGTAAGAACTATCTTTTCATTTAAAATAATAAGAGGCAATGGTGTTTTACCAGAGTGGCAGAGTGGCATGCATGCAGCTTGTGCTTTTCTGTAGTATTAATCTCTTCCACAAACACCCAGTTGCTAATCACTTCAATAAATGTATTATGACAACCTAGATACATGGATAATCTTGCACTATTGATAGCCTTTCCATAGAACAGATAAATTGATTTGAGTACATTGTAATAGTGGATCAGTGACTCTGTGCAAACAGTCTTAAAAAGTGAAAATGCTTAAAGAAAAAATTTCTCGAAAATGTTTTTATTAATCATCAAAATAGCAAAATATGAGATACAATACTCTTCAAATGAGATTCAATGGGTCTATATTCAGCAGTATATTATGGTAAAATAAAAATTATATTATGATAAAACAAAATATGACAAAATTTATTTTTGAAGAAATAAAATTTATATTTTTCTTATATTTAATTTTATATATTTCCTGCAGAAACATTTCTTTATTTCCACAAGTGGTTAAGATTTTTAGCTTTTAATACAGAAGATTTTATAGTACATTTACTAAACTAGAAATAGTCTCTAAATTTATTGACTACCAATTTTTTTTTCAGTTATAAAAACATTAATATTTTAGTTCTAGGAGAATTAATTTTACTGAAGTAGTTACCTGGATATTGTTAAAGTCTGCGATATTTGGCATTCTCACAAATAGTGCAAATGGGTTCTAATATCTCTACATTCTTACCAACACTGGTCTTTTTTTAAAAAAATAAAATAGCAAACTGTCTTCTTTGGACAGATATTTGTTCAAGTACTTTGTCTGCTTTTAGTTGGGTTATTAGTTTTTTTCTGCTATCGAGTTTAGAAATTTCTTTTATATTTTTGGAATGAACTGCTTATTAGATTTATTCTTTGCAAATGTTTTTCCTATTCCATAGGTTGCCTTTAGTTTACTTACTGTTTCCTTTGTTGTGCAGAGCTTTTTAATTTAATGTAGCCACACCTACATTACCTATTTTTGCTTTTGTTGCATATGCTTTGGTATCATATCATTGCCAAGACCAATAATTTTAAGTTTACATTAAGCTGACAACAACTTAATTTTAATCACATCAAAAACTCTACATTTTTACTGCTCCCCTCTCATGTACTTTGTTATCGATGTCAAAATTCACATCTATTTATATTGTGTAACCATTAATGTATGTTACTTACAGTTATTTTAATAATTTTGTCTTTTGACTTTTTATGCTAGAATTAGAAGCGATTTATCGATACCATCCTTATAGTAATCTGTATTTGTATATTTCTCTTTACAAATGAGTTTTACACTTTCTTGTTCTATTGTGTTGCTGTTTGGCATCCTTTGGTTTCAAGTTTAAGAAGTTCCTTTAGCATTTCATCTAAGGCAGGTCTGGTGGTGATGAACTTCCTCAGCTTTTGCTTGTCTGAGGAGCTCTTTATTTCTGCTTCATTATTGAAGGATAGTTTTGTCATATACAATATAGTTAGTTGGCAGTTGGTTTTTCCTTAACTTTTTTTCCCCTTAACTTGCATCTAACAGTCTATTCTCCTTTGACCTATGAAATTTCTGCTGGAAAGTCTACATATTCTTATTGAGGTTCTCTTATACATGCAAGTCATTTTTCTCTTGCTGCTTTAAACATTCTCTTTGTCTAAATTTTGACAATAATGTGTCTTCATGTGCATTTCTTTGGATTTTTCTTATTTGAGATTTTTGACCTTCCTGGATCTGGTGAATCTTTTCCGTGGTTTGGGATGTTTCCAACCATTATTTATTTGAAAAATCTTTCTATTTTTATTCTTAAAAATGTATTAAAATGTCTGATAGTTTTAGAAGACATTGCTAAAATTGAACAGTAATCTAATTGATGTTAGAAACTTCATCAGCAACAGCAGATGCTAGAGAGTAAATTAAGTTTTTTTGGTTGAAAACAAAAACAGTAATTTTTAGTCCAAAATCATATAGTTAACCAAACAGTTTAAAATTCAAAAAATAAAATGTACTGAACAAAGATATATTGCAAGGAAAGAATTTGAAAATTTGCTTGCATTGCACTCCACATAAAAACCATTAGCCAAACTGAAGTAAAATTTAAAAAAAATACAAGAAAGAAAATGACATGTGACACAATGAATTATATTGTAGATAAGTTCAGAAAAAAATAAATTGAAAGCAATCTTAAATATTCTCATCATCTAGGGTCAAATATAAATTAATATAATCATTCAGGGATATACTAGGCAATGTATGTAAAGACTACAGAAAATACTTAAATCTTTTGATACAGTAACTTGAGATAAATTGAAAAATAGAAAATGTAGGCACACATCAAAACAGAACATTGAAGAGTAACAATAAATTGTAAGTTAATTAGCAAAATAATGAAGAAGTGTCTATCTAAATCATCGTGTGTTTGTACAGAATTATCAGGTCAGGGTTAATAGAATTATCACTGAAATAGAATCATGTGAAAATGTAAATGATATTCCAATGTATATGTTATTTTACATTTGGGGCACATTATTTTAATTATAAACATTTCTGTTTATCAAACTTATTTCTGGAGGTTAATATATATTAAAGGCCAATATTCAATATCCATGAGCAGAATATTATTTCAATTTTGTTTTTTGTTTTTTTTTGCAATGGATAAATGTAACAATCTGATAGAGTCAAACATTTTAGAGAACTTTTCAAAGAGTGCTAGTGTGTTAATTGACTGTTTAAACACATTTTAAGAAAGTATGAGAATAGTTTCACACATACGATGATACACTGAAATATTCCAAAGTGATTTGTGTTTTCAAAGAATTCACTAAATAGATTGAACATTTTAATCATGTTGCATCAAATTATTATTTGACTGCTAAATCTACCTTAGAAAAATCAACAGGACTTCTCAAGATGGTTGAGTAGTTGCAGATTTTGTATGTCATACCTAACATGTCTAAAAGCTTTCTTTCATTATGCAAAAAGTCATGAATAATCAGGTCAAGGCGGTATGCAAAGAAAATTATCAGACTGTGAAACTAAGGTAAGGCCTGTTAGGCACAAGCTGTACACCTGTTTGCTCATTTCTCACTTTAAATGGTTTGTCATTGTGTTTATAAAATCTCATTATATTGAGAGTTCCATAAGGAAAGAAAAAATTTCTTAAAATAAATTCTAATCAACAATAAACCAACTTTTATTAAACTAAATAATTCTTCAGAACTCTAATCTATACTTGAAATATTATATGTGTGAAATATTATACATAAAACGTATATTCAAAAATTATATAATTTAACTTATATAGAATAAAATTTTTACTACAAAATATTGACACTTTCCGACAAGAAAATCTGCCAATTTATAAAAAGTTTTAGACATTATTGTCTGTGCTTGCCAAAATATCCACTTCAAATATAGTTTTTTTGTTTTTGTTTTTTGAGATGGAGTCTTGCTCTATCACCCAGGCTGTAGTGCAGTAGCTGGATCTTGTCTCATGGCAACCTCCACCTCCCCAGTTCAAGTGATTCTCCTGCCTCAGCCTCCCAAGTAGCTGGGACTACAGGTGTGCACTGCTACACCTGGCCAATTTTTGTATTTTTTTAGTAGAGAGTGTTTCACTATGTTGGCCACGCTGGTCACAAGCCCTTGACCTCAAATGATCCACCCTCCTTGGCCTCCCAGAGTGCTAGAATTACAGGTGGCGTCCACGGTGAGCAAGCATCAAATATAGTTTTACATTTAAACTGAAACTTACACAGATTTCAAGAGAATTAGAATAGTGAAGTATATTTTATTTAGCCCTTTCTCATATTGCTGTTGTAAAGATATGTATTTGGCTTACACTATTCCTCAAAATGGGAATATTTGTTTTTATTTCATTCTGCATATATCTAGCTTATTAAAACAATAGAAATGTAATGCTTAAAATATATAAGATATTGGCTATATATGTTCCTCTGTAAGCCCTCAAAAAATGTCATACGGCAGGATGACTATAGTAAAAAACAATATATTGTATATTTCAAAGTACCTAGTGGAGAAGATTTGTTATGCTCCCAACACAGAGAAATGATAAATGCTTGAAGTAATGGATCTTCTAAATAACTTGACTTCATGACACATTCTATGCATGTATCAAAATATCACATGTAATCCATACATATGTACACATTTTGTGTATAAATAAAAAAGTAAAAATAATCATAGATTTTAATATTTATATATTGATATTTATATTTACTGATATGGCAAGTTAAATTTTGTATTCATTGGATAATGATTTTCTTTGATATGTTCATCAAATTATTACAATTCATGTTTTTAAAGTGTGTTTAAGCAGAACTTCTATTAAAAATTTGAAATTACACTGTAGCTTTTCTTACCATTTCTAACTTTTATCTTATTTTTCTGACATTATCATGTTTATTAATATTGGTAGTAGTAATTTAGGAGGTTAAAACAAAATATTGACCTTCTTCCAGAAATTTTATTCTCATTAATACATTTTTAAAACAGTAGATTCTATAAACATATTCCAGTTACCAAATCTGTCATCATTTAATTCTGTAAATGTAAAGATTACACATGTATTGTACACGTGTATTGAAAAATAACTATTTTTAGGAAATAATTGTATTCTTAGATTCATTTAATAAAACAAGCAGAAAACATTTATTTTATACTAAACCACTGGTGTTATATATTTGATACTTTGTATTTGGTAGTGCTATATTACTTGGGTATGTAAACATATGCATTGGATAAATATTAAAATTTATTATTTTTATTTTAGTTTTCATCAATGCTGTGACTCTTTAAGTGTGAAATGCTTTACTAAAATAAGCTTTTAACAAAATAAAAAGTATACTTTTCTTCAAAGCAGTTTAGAATATATCTGCAATGTACATTGTGTATTTAGAATTGAAGTCAATTCCAATTTAATATGAAGAAGGGCAAGGGTTAGTGAGAGATTTGAGGAATACCAAGTATAGTTTGGAAACAAAGCATCAGACTTGTAATCATAATCTAGAGTTTCAAGAAGGGCATACCTAAGCCTCTGCAGGAGATGAAAACCGTCAGTAAATGTACCAAAGCAAATTTACTACAGTGTGGAGTCTCTGAAATTGAAGAAGAAGATACTATAACTTAGCAAAGGAAGACCACGGGTTAATAAAATTGAACTTTATAGACTAAGAAAGGTTATTTGCAAAGAATATTTTTAAAACTCTGCCAGATAATTAAACTCTGTGGAATGAAATTTATAAGTACAAACTAACAAAATGTTCCAAATTTTCTTTCTTGAATATTTGTTTGAATTGTGTTGTCCCTTGAAAAGGTAGCTCTAACAATTGAGGATCTTGCTGATTATGGCAGTTCATTCATTCATTTATTCACTTATTCAGCACTAAATAACTATGTCTTCAGTACTTACTAAGCACCAGCCACTGTCTTAATTTCCATGGATATAGAAAAACTTTGTGTTCACAAAACTTATGTTCCAGAAGGAAAAGCATATAATAAAGAAAACATTTAGAATAAACCCACCCATGTATGTCAGATGGTTGACTGCAATGGATGAAGACAGAACATGGAGGAGAAGGGAAATATTAGGATGGAAGGGTAGGGGTGTTGCAGATGTGGAGGCAATTTCAATTTCAATTTCAATTACAATGGTCAAGAAAACTTCACTGAGATTGTCATATCTCAGCAAAGACCTGACGTTGTTAATGAAATGAGTTACATGGATTACTAAGGGAGGAACATTCCCAGCAGAGAAAATAACAAGTAAAAATAACTTGAGACAGGGTTTTGCCTGTCTGCCTGTGCATGGGAGGTCGATACTGATCAAGTGAGTGATATATGAGGAAAAACGAAGTCAGGGAGGGTGTGAGAGGAGTGGGTGGCAGATCATCACAGGTTTTGTAGGACCTTGTAGACTATATAAATACACTTGTTTTTACACTTAATGAGATGGGTCTTCATGTTTTTAATGGAGGCTTGACACAATTTTTTACTGTAAAAAGGTCTGCCAATTGTGGCACATATCGAATATACATGAAGGGAGTGGGGGGTATAACGAAAAAAGCAAGCAGATCAATTGGTAGCCTCATGAAATAATTCAAGAGAAATTTGACAGTGTCTTGGACCAGGAGGTAGCACTTTGATGGGATAGCTGTGAAATTCTGGATGTATTTTGAAGGTAGTGCAGATAGGATTTGCTGATGTCCGAATATGGGATGTGATTTTGGGGTTATTAGAGAGGGCAATTGGAAGGACAAAGTGACTATTTATTGACAATTGGAAATTATGATTTGAATTTTGGGCAAACATGGTTTGAGATGCCTGTTCCACACCCAAAATGAGATATTGAATATATGAGTCCGGAGTTCAGAGAAAAATTTCATCTGCAGATATAGCTTTTGCAATTTTCAGAACATATATGGTATAAAATTCACAAAAGTGTTAACTGAATAAGATCAATGAATGAATGTAGATAGATAGGTGGTTCAAAAACCAGTACCTAGGCATATACAGACATATGCTGTGACGAAAAAGGTGGAAAATGCATTTAAACTCTGTCTAAATGATGAAGAAAGTTATTTGGATCACATTCAGAAGTGAGTTAGAAAGTAAAGATGCAAATTTGTGTAAATAAAATTAAGTAAAGGACAACAGGCAATTTAACTTTGAATAGGGAAGTAACACACTTAACTACAGTATGACCAACAAGTTAGGATTAGTGCAAAAACAAAATATGGTTGCAAAATAAATATGAACAAAGTATTTTTCTCCTACCACAACAAACCGAAAAGGACAGAGTTTAAGTAGCACATAATACAGATACTACTAAGAAGATCAGTTTCTTCTCATGAACAGATTAAGATATAATGACATGCAAGATAAAGAATAATATATTAAAAGTATTTATATTTTAATATAATATGTTTCTAAAATATTAAAAGAAATTATTAAATATTAAACATTATATTAAAAAGAAGTGTAGAGAACTATATGGAGTAAATTGTATGAATATAAAAGAAAGTTTGAATTTCAGGTTCTGAGTGATGTGGATTTGACATAGAGTAGAAAATTAAAACATGAAAATGAAAACAGTGTACCTTTTCTTAACCTTAGACACTGGTAAAGTGAAAGGCAAAAATGACTTTGAAGGCTTCTCTAGTGAAGTAAGGTTTGGAGCTGAGACAAACTGCTAAACTTTCTTAGTCCCAAATAAACTGAAAGACATGGGCATTCTTGCATAATCTGGATGAGTGACCCCTGGCACGGCTGAATCTTCTCAACCCTTTCAAGAACTCAAAGGTCCAAGAGCTAACTGGTTGAACTGGGAATGGAGCTGGTCTAGTTGAAGAAAATTATAAGCTTGTGTGAGCATTTCTAACTTCTCTCAAGTAGTATCCAAACTTTAATAATTATTTTATTTCCAACTCATGAAACACATTAATTCGACATTCACAAGAGGAGAGTAACTCCCTAACAAAGCTGTACATTATTTTGTCCACATTAAGAAACATCCATTCTGATGAGCTAGTTTATAATTAGGAACATCTGACATATATAGGAGTACCAACAATACAATAGGGAAGAAAATAGTTTGATTCAAATATGGCACGTGACATTTGGAGTTTGAGTGAATTCAGCCCAAATGTTTTAAATTGGTAATGTAAGGAACTGTACATTCAAAGTTACATATTTCATTGAAGGAATGTCTAATTGAACTAAAGTCAACTGAGGAACTTCCTTAATTATAATTCTAGATATAATTGACTCAAATATTGCTGTTTTTAACTTCGTAATTTTAAAGCAAGAATGCACATGAACTATATATTCCAATCTATTATTTGGTTATGCAAGCCCAAATAAATTAATAGATTGTCATCAGTAGGCTTGATATTTTTGGAGTATATATTAAATATTTTTCTATTATATGTTCCAGGCTACAGGCATTCAGTATTGTCTATAATCTTCTATAATAAAAGAGAGAAAATACAAATTTTGTGATTTTATAATACATATTTTAGTTTTTGTTCAATACCAGTAATTTAATGTCCTGAAAATTCACACTGAAGAACCAAACCCAAAGGACCTATCTATATTGTCATCTCACAAAATATATTGTTACTTTGAATGCCCCTCTGAACAAGTTAATTTTCATTATTTGCATCTTTGGAGTTGTAGAAATATAGAATTTAACTAAATGAATAACTAAATTTACTGCAATCCTACATTTAATTGAATTGGTCGCAACATCTTGAATAAGAAATCAAAAGAAGATACAATCAAATCAGCAAGGAGTTCATTAAATCTGCTGTTGATATTATTCTTGCATTTGTTCCCATCTAATCCTTTGACAAATTCCAACTATAAACTACTGGAGCAATTTACTTTATGTCCAAACTTTTCTTTTTCATGTTAGCCATAGTGACTGTTCATGAAGGAATACTTTTTTTTTTCTTTGAATATGATATGTAAACTGGTTTTAATCATAAAAGGAATTTTACATTTAGTTTTCCAAACAGTCTTATATGGCTAAGTTTTTTATGCTATATTGCTCGACTTGTATTTAAATAAATAAATAGCATTTTTCAGCTTGCTAACTATGATAATATAATTGAACACTAATGATATTTCTTCCCATTCCCTTGAGAAAATCAATTTCCTAAAAAAAGATTAATCTTTCTTGTTTATCGGCTCTTTGTCATCAAAACAATAACAAAGTCATTATTCTGATTGTTTATTACTGCTATACATGGACTTATTTTTTCTGAATATTTGTCATTATTAATTATTAGGAAATTGAGAACAAAATTTCACTTTGAATGATTCTACATTATGACTGCATGAAGTATTTAATAATTTTCTTTACCTTTTCAAAGGAAAGTTAGATGTATATTTTTTGAGGAAACTATCAGTGGCTCAGGAGTCAATCAGTTTTAGCTTTTAAATCTCTGATCAGAAACTTACTAGATGTGGGAACTTGAGAAAGCACATAAACTTTCTGAACTTGTTTCCTCACCTCTAAAATGGGTTAAATATTCTACCATGAAAAAAATCACTGTGATAGAAATAGTTTATGGAGAACAGTTACTTAATGACAAGTGCATACTGAATTATGAGAAGTATAAATGCTTTGTAGAATAGTCTGCAACCATTATTTATCAGATTTTAAAATGCAGTTTTTCCTATATTATTTCCATGGTTGATTTCAATTAGGTGATTTTTGTTAATTAGATTATAGTTAGATAATTTTTGTTGTTTTTAATACATATATTCTGCAAAGATTTTTAACAACATATAAGCACTTTTAAACTTATTAAAATAAATCATCTTAATATTGATTATTGCTAAATTCATTTATTCTTTAAAATTAGGGATAATGTATCTGCAGAATTTGTAATATATTCACTTACATGCGTGTCAAGTAATTGTATGGTGGGAAATGGTGGGTTAGCTCGGGTATACCAGGTCTGTAGGAGCACAGGCAAAACTCAATGACAGTATTCAGATGCACACTTGACTGTTGCAGTTTTGGTGTATATTCCTTTGAAGATACCTCAATTAGAATCAGTTTTATTTCCTCCAATATTCTGCTTTACCAATAACCTCTTTTTTTTCTGCCATAGCTAATTTCTCAGATATAAATTGAATTGACCTTCTTGACCTTTATTGTTTTCTTGATGATTTCTTGAATTTTTCCTACACAATACATTCATTATTTAAGTAGTATTCTTGATATATCAATAGTTCTCGACATAAATACAGACTGTACATTCTTATGGATGGAAGCGTTAGGTTTGGTTTTGTAAATATTTATCACTTCCTCGTATGTACCAGGCATTTTGCTAAGAACCGAGAACACTAAAACAAAGTGCCTGCCTATAAACTTTGCCTTACTGAGTGAGTGACTCTTAAAGACCCAACTTCCATTTTACACTGAAAAAAAAGTGAGATGCACTTAAGTGATAGGCTTAAATTTGCCCATATGTTTAGTTAGCAGAGCTAGGAAGACATCCAGTATATCCTAACTTTCATTCAAGTTATAACATGCTGTCTCCACATTACTAATTATGGAGGGGTAAAGTACATAGGCTACATTTTCTTTTAATTCTACCAAATCTCTATGGACTTTCTTTTTTAAATGAGGTTAGTGACAGGAATGTCAATGGGTTAATGAAAGGTGAAACTATTGCATATTTTATTTCAAATTCACTTTGGGTATAAAATACTGAATGGCATTTGAGTCTAGAACTTGACTCCATGCTTGCCATAGACTGTTAAGATGAGAAATGTTGATTAACTGGTTAATTTGTCAATGTAGACAGCCAGTCAAGCCCCAACATGAACCTTCTTTAGTGTGTATAATCTAAGTTAACTGAAGACATAGTCTAAATTGATTTGTTAATTGCTAATTTTTCCTTCAGTTTGGTTCCTACAGACTTCAGTTGAAAAAAGGCAGTAATTTCACTCTAATGCATGATTTCTCTTCCCTCTTCTTCAAACCCAATCTTTCAAATTTTAAGACTTATTAATAAAATTGCCTGTTCAGGGAAGAAGTGTGTGGTATATAATAACAAACACTATTTTTTAAACAACCACTGAGTGATAAGACTACTTAAATAAATTTACTTGCATCAATCCATTTACTTATGTCATGTAGTTATTAAAATTATCCCCTATTAAAGATCAGGATATTAGAGATATTAAATAAATTAACCAAGGTTATATATCTAGAAAGTAGTAAACCTAGTATATAAATTTTTTTATTAAGCATGTCAGATGTCTCTATTTAAAATGGGTGACTAAAGCTCAGTATGAAATCTTGTATAAATAATAAAAGCCACTATGATTAATATCATACTTGATATTATATTTAATATGAAGATGTCAAATAATTTTTAAATCTTGAAATATATGAAATGTGGTATCAGATTTACTGTATGCCACGGTAAATAGGCATAACATTTGTCTAGAAAGAGAAATGATAACTTTGAGAAAGTAAATCTATATTTTGAGTTCATGAGGTATAAAGTATAGCTAAGAACTCACTAGTAATGTTCTGAATAGAAGCAGTACAAGAATTAGTATATACTACATATTATTTGTAGACATTAATTTATAACTCAAATTTAATAATTTTTAAAGTGCTAAGGAGAGGCCCTTATCAGTATCTAATTGTGTTCATATCATAACTAAAATAAACATCATGTGTGTATCTATTTTAAGGAATGGTACACCTACTCTCCCTATATTGATATTCTGTATTTGTATAGTTACATGTTTTATAGTCAGATGATTAGGCCAGATATCAAAGCCTTCAGTCTCTTCCATTACAAATTCTGCTACATACAGAAACATAAATATATTAATAAAGGATACCTTAGTGTGTCACCCTTGATCTAAACATTTCAGTGATTCTTCATTCCTACAAAATAAAATTGTCTCCCAAACTACATTTCTAGCTTCATTCTCACTATTCCCTTTTATTTGTAAAATCTGTTCAAATTGGATAAGGGAGGGTTCTTTAAAAAAATCCCATGATTGACCAGGCATGATGGCTCACACCTGTAATTCCAGCACTTTGGCAGGCTGCGGTGGGCAGATGAGGAAGTCAGGAGTTCAAGACCAGACTAGCCAATATGGTGAAATCCTGTCTCTACTAAAAAATACAAAAATTAGCACAAAAATTAGCTGGGCATGGTGGCTCATGCCTGTAATCCCAGCTATTTGGGAGGTTGAGGTAGGAGAATTGCTTGAACCGGGACCCTGGAAGCTGAGGTTGTAGTAAGAGCCAACATCGCACCACTGCACTCCAGCATGGGCTACAGAGAGAGACTCCATCTCAAAAACAAAACAAAACAAAACAAAAAAAACCATGATTTTCTACTTCCCTGCCTTGGGATTCCACATTATTTCTTCCAAACTGATATAGGTGTATACACTTATCTTTTGAATATAAGTTGCAAATGCCTTGTCCTTCAAGGTTCAATGCATTAAAACAATGTCCCCTATTTCAAGTCCCCCAGCTAAAATGTAATATGTTTTCTGCTCTGATTCTAATTATATTTCACTGGGTTCTTTCCGAGGTGCTATTACATTCCACTGGGTCTCTTGTAATTTTTCTTTTCTTTTTTCATTTTACTTTAATTTTTGGGGTACATGTGCAGATCTTGCAGGATTGTTATATAGGTATACACTTGCCATGGTGGTTTGCTGCCTCCATCCCCCTGTCCCCTACATTAAGTATTTCTCCCGTTATCCCTCCACAATCTGCCTCCCTACCCCCCTGTTACCCCTCCCCTAGCTTCCCACCCCTCAACAGACTCCACTGTGTAATGTTCCCCTCCCTGTGTCCATGTGTTCTCATTGTTCAACACCCACCTATGAGTTAGAACATGCTGTGTTTGGTTTTCTGTTCTTGCATCAGTTTGCTGAGAATGATTGTTTCCAGATTCATCCATGTCCCTGCAAAGGACATGGCCTCATCCTTTTTTTATGGCTGCATAGTATTCCATGGTGTATATGTGCCACATTTTATTTATCCAGTCTATCATTGATGGGCATTTGGGTTGGTTCCAGATCTTTTCTATTGTAAACAGTGGCGCAATAAGCATACGTGTGCATGTATCTTTATAATAGAATGATTTATCATCCTTTCGGTATATATCCAGTAATGAAATTGCTGGGTCAAATGGAATTCCTATTTCTAGGTCCTTGAGGAATTTCCACACTGTCTTCCACAATGGTTGAACTAATTTACACTCCCACCAACAGTGTAAAAGCATTCCTATTTCTCCACATCCTCTCCAGCATCTATTGTCTCCAGATTTTTTGTATTTTTATTTTTTTGAGAGAGAGTCTCGATTTGCTGCCAGGCTGGAGTGCAGTGAGCAAGAACCATCTTGGCTCCCTACAACCTCCACCTCATGGGTTCAATCAATTCTCCTGTCTCAGCCTCCCCAGTAGATGGGACTACAGGCATGTGCCACCACACCCAGCTAATTTTTGTATTTTTGGTAGAGAAGGGGTTTCACCCTGTTGGCCAGGGTGGTCTAGATCTCTTGACCTCATGACCCACCCACTTCAGGCTCCCAAAGTGCTGGAATTACAAGAGTGAGCCACCACATCTGGCCGTTTCCAGATTTTTTAATGATCACCAGGCTAACTGATATGAAATGGGTTTGATTGCATTTCTCTAATAACTAGTGATGATGAGCATTTTTTCATATGTTTCTTGGCCGCATAAATGTCTTCTTTTGAAAAGCGTTTATATCATTTGCCTACTTTTGAATGGGTTGGTTTGTTTGTTTCTTGTAAATTTATTTTAGTTCTTTGTAGATTCTGGATATTAGCCCTTTGTCAGATGGGTAGCTGTAAAAATGTTTTCCCATTCTGTTAATTGCTGGTTCACTCTAATGATACTTTCTTTTGCTGTGCAGAAGCTCTTAAGTTTAAGTAGATCTCATTTGTCTATTTTGGCTTTTGTTGCCATTGCTTTTGGTGTTTTGGTCATGAAGTCCTTGCCTATGCCTGTGTCCTGAATGGTATTGCCTAGGTTTTCTTCTAGGGTTTTTATGATGCGAGGTCTTATATTTAAATCTTTCATCCATCTGGAGTTAATTTTTGTATAATGTGTAGGCAAGTGGTCCAGTTTCAGCTTTCTGCACATGGCTAGCCAGTTTTCCCAACACCATGTATTGAACAGGGAGTCCTTTCCCCATTGCTTGTTTTTGTCAAATTTGTCAAAGGTTAGATTATTGTAGATGTGTGGTGTTACTTCCAAGGCTTCTGTTCTGTTCCACTGGTCTATATCTCTGTTTTGTTACTAGTACCATGCTGTTTTGATTACTGTAGTCTTGTTGTATAGTTTGAAGTCAGGTAGCCCAATGCCTCCAACTTTGTTTCTTTCTTTTTGTTTGTTTGTTTATTTCTTTTTTGCTTAGGATTGCCTTGGCTATGCAGGCTCTTTTTTGATTCCATATGAAGTTTAAGGCTGTTTTTTCCAGTTCTGTGAAGAAGGTCAATGGTAGCTTGATGGGGGTAGCATTGAATCTATAAATTACTTTGAGAAATATGGCCATTTCACAATATTGATTCTTCCAAACCATGAGCACAGAATGTTTTCTCATCTGTTTGTGTTGTCTCTTATTTTCATGAGCAGTGGTTGTTCATAGTTCAGCTTGAAGAGGTCCTTCACATCCTTTGTTACTTGTATTCCTAGGTATTTTATTCTCTTTGTAGCAATTGTGAATGGGAGTTCACTCATAATTTGGTTCTCTGCTTGTCTGCCATTGGTGTATAGGAATTCTTGTGATTTTTGCACATTGATTTTGGATCCTGAGACTTTGCTGAAGTTGCTTATCATCTTAAGGAAATTTTGGGCTGAGATGATGGGGTCTTCTAAATATATAATCAAGTCATGTGCAAATAGACAATTTTGCTTCCTCTTTTTCTAACTGAATATCCTTTATTTCTTTTTCTTGCCTGATTGCAGGTCTCTTGCAATTTTTCTATGTGCTTTATCACCCTCACAAGATGATGCAGTGATTTAGGGCAGAGAAACTATCTTTTAAAGCTTTGTATGCTCCATACTACCTTGTTTATAATCTTTTAAGATGAGAATTTAAAAATAATAAATATATACTAACATAGACTAGCATATGCACTTTTATTGATAGAGCTAAGAGTCAAAGAAGTTAAGTGATTTTTCTTAAGATCCTGGGAAAGAAAATATATATCACATCCCTTATTCCAAAACAAAACCCAAGAAACTTCTATTTTTCTTGATATAATTATACCATTCACAAGTCTTTGAACTCTAGCATTTGAAAGATGGCATGAACTCTGGCTTCATCTGGACTAGTATGGTTCTCTAAGCAGTAAACGTCTAGAGGTAGAGATATTGAGGAAAACAACAAGAGTTCCCAGGATGGGGGTGATGCCCAGACTCCTTCGGATGACAATTTTGTTATAGGCAAGTCTTTCAGTTTTGGGCACAGTGCCTGTAATAAGATAGGAAGGATTCAGGAAGAACTAGACAGGGTACTGGGGTCCCAGCTAAGCAGCTGAGCTTTAAGGAAAACTCCTAACAACGTGTCAGGCTCTTTTCTTTCTTAAGCCTTGTACTCATTTCATTTTGCTTAGGCCTCTTCATCTTTCCCCCATCGCACACCTATCCTCTAAGCCCACAATCAGATCCTTGTAGGGTTGCCCGTTTTTCTCAGGACTCAGTTTTGAATTCTGCATAGAAACCTACATAATGACCTGTGATGTGTTCTTAGCATCCAGCTTCTCCTGAAAACAAAAAAATTATTTATTTATTTGCATAATTATGAACACTGTATCCCAAATGGAATATAACATTGTCAAGGGCCAGGATTTTGTCCTGAACACTCCTATATAGCCAAGAGCCTAACAAACCATCTGACTATAGGAAATATTTAATAAATCTTTGTTAGCTGTCTTGAAAGGAAGAGATAAAAAATGAAAAACATCAACTGATTCATAAAACATGAAGGCGGGCTTTACCCTGCTGGGCAACTGTTACTCAAAGATGGTGTACCAGTTTATTACCATATTATTTAGGGTTACGGTAGGAAAATAAAATGAACGCCCATGTCTGGGTTTGCTGTGGTTATGTTTCCTCTTACATGATTAGGTTTACGTTAAATAGCCTGAGAGAGTGGAAGAGGCTTCAGCTGCAGGTTGACAATGCTGAGTGTCACTATGGTGATGCTACTGATACTTACAAATCAAGTAGGTTAGCAGGTTTTGCCTTGAACACAGAGAGAGTTGACAGTTTTTGTCAGAGGAACAAAAGATGGAACCAGATTTGCCTCCTGTAGGAAGGTGAGACCTCACTTGGCCACCCCAGCCCACAGAGAAGCCTTCTTCCTCTGAAATGGAGGAGATCTAATTGCTTGCAGCAGCACTGATGCAGTTAAGGATATTTCCACATGAATATATGTTATCCCTTCATTGAAAATTCATATATACTTAGTGATCAGTGATTGTAAACTGGTTTATCTTTTCGGCATGTCCAGTGAAATCCCTGGTTTCTGAACAGACCAGGGATTCCAAACAGGAATGGATGGAGAAAGGCATTTGAAAGGAAATTCGAGAGAGCTTCTTAAAAGCAAAGACTGGTCGTCAGCGTTCATCCCTAAGCCTTATCTGAAAGTGTGCAGCAAAGAAAATGTTTGTTGAAAAAGCTGTCTTAATAGTCTCAAATCATAAAATTTAGGAGATATACAATTTATGTAAAAATAATGTTAAAATTTGATAAAATTAGGACATATTTGAAATACTGAAATTAATTTGTTGAGTCAGCTCATTGTGACACAAAAACTCAGTAATAAGGATAACATATAGTCATTGACTAAAAATACCAGTGAAAGGACATCTTTAAAGCAACCTATTTCAAATCCGGAACCATAATAGTATGTATTACATGAGCACATCAACTGTGGTTTTTAAAATGTTCCCAAAAAAGAGTAATAAATCCCTTATCCTCAGAATATGAAATAGATTATTCCCATTTTATCCACTAGAATACTGAGTATATTGTTGCAATATTACTTTGGAGGACAATTTTAGTTTTTAAAGATTATTTACTTCTTTTAAATCTGTCCCTATCTCTCTTGTCCCTATACTTAGTGATTAGTGATTGTAAACTGATTTGTCTTTTGAGCATGTCTGTGAAAGTGGTTGTGAACCAACCACGGATTCCTATATAAAGAAACAAAGAAAAAAAAATTAAAATCTGGGAGGGCTTTTATTAATGTAACAGAAATTTTACACTTATTTATAAACAATAATTACTATTTGTTAAATATAAATCCCACGTTACAGACCCAGATTTTTGGAAGATTAAAAACGTCTATAAATCTAAAACTGGGGATATATATGGCCGAAAATTGTATTCTAATTACACCATCAAGTATTAGGGCTTTTTATAGCTTTTTTTTAGATCAGATGGCATCATGCACACATGTCAGTTCTTTGCATAAAGTTGATTCCAAAATAGAAAGGAATTCTGAAGCTGCTTCCTAATCTGTGGGGTTAATATATGTAAATACTCACGTATCATATTTTGGGCATAAGAATATAGATTTAAAGCAGAAAGAAGACATAGAAAATGTGGTATAGGTCAGAAGATGTCAACCCTTAGAATTAAGTGTGCTAGTTTATGTGAATCCAACTTGCTCTGGAGACTCCAAAGTCTTTCTGCCAGGCCGCCTTGCATCCCATATCACTTCAGAGATTGGGATGGAGTGTGGGTTGTGAAGGGCTTTCAAATAAAAAACAACCAATTCAATGATTTATTTCTGATCTATGTTATTGACTTCTGACTTTTCTTCTGAAGCATGTGAGAGCTATAATACAAGGAACTCAGATTGTTTGAAAAGATTTAACAGGAGACCATTACCGTGTAGCCCCATTTTTCTACTCAGCATTGCAAAGACTGTGTAAATCCTGAGGTAAAAGTATTTTTTTTTTGTTTTTTCTGTAGCAGATTCGTCAAAAAGACACAAAGTACAACAGAGATTTTAAGGAATATGACAAAAATTCTAAACACCAATGACTAGGTAGATTACTGACAAAGATTTTTTTTTTAATGTGATTATTTGCAAGTATCTTTTGCATGTTTTTCTCATTTACTTCTCATGGAAGGCATGAGTGATGGCTGTTTAACCCTATTTTCAATTGAAGAGACTGGGACTTATGGCTCCTAAGCATTTTGAATTTTTGTCCAGGCATCCTGTATTATGTCACAGCTATAACTGAGTGTCTGAGGCACTATGCCAGTGGTTTCCAAATAATCTTCTCTGGACCAAGCAGGTCTCTGAAGAAGGTTCACAGTTGTGCAAGAATATGAGAAAAATGAGTACATTAGTAAGTTTCACATAATACCCTGTTCGTAAGAATTATTAACTTTATTCTGAAATTGTTATTCCTATCTTTTGTGTTAAATTACGCTCTTTTAAAAAACTCATATGAAAGGCATTTGTATCAGTTTTTACTTGGATGCTCTCATGAATATAAAGACTTCTTAGCAGTTGCTATTTATTTTTAATTGACTTGTTACAGGAATATAAAATACAAGATCTTCTGTACCAAAATTATGTTTCCATAGATAATAAAAATCGGCACCCTGCACTTCTCAAACTTCTTCTGAACTAATCAGTGTTGGGGAATGATCCACGATCAAGAAAGTAGAGGTCAAGGTCCTATGTGATATGGAACAACCACAGAGCTATTACATGAAAATTAGCAAAATACATTCATATCTGTACAATAAAACAGAAGTGTATGTGCACAGATAAACTAGAATGTACAGAGAATACATCTGAAAGGACACAGGCTTCTTCCAGGGATGTCTGATTGGGGATCAGAGTGGGACGGAGAGTGCTCCTTGCTTTTATAGATACTTGGAACTTTGTATTATGAGCTTCATATAAAATGCTAAAAAAATACATATATAATTTTTGGAAAGACCTCATAGGAGAGAGAAGGCAGGAATGAGAGTCACGTTACTGGCCTGAAATAAGAAACAAGAAAACCAAGTTCCTACTGGAAAGGAGTGAATATCAAAGGAAGAATCACAGGGAGAAATTGTGTTTCCTCTTTTTATTAATGAAACTATGACTAAGCATCTGCAACACGATATAGACTCTATTTATGCAAAGTGGGTATGGAAAATAAAACATAGCCTAGATTACATAGCAAGGGGCCTACATTTCAGGAAGTAGCACAGGAATGCATCCTCCTCAGACTGGGGGCTGATGCAGACTTGGCCCTTGCCATTCTTGCCAACTGAAAAGAGACCCCTCTATGCAGTTCTTCCCCTCTCTTCCCAATCTGCAATCACAAATAACATAAGCTGAGTCAAGACAGCCAGCTGCTAAAATGGAATAGTGTTAGTGTTTCCCAGTGTCTGGGGCTGTGGAAAAGGGAGAGTAGAGGGAGGGAGAGGATGAGATTATAAATAGAAAGTATTCAAGTTCAGTATTTTTTTCTATAAATTTCACTTCCATTTTTTTAGGGCCTGCTACAATTTATCTGCATTTATGTGTGCTAGCAGCCACCAACAATGTGTAAGAAAAATAATTCATAAGATAGTATCAGCAGTAAAAGATGATTCCTAATTCTTCAACTTCTTTAGAAGTGGGTGGGGGGCTCAGATCACATGTGATATTATTTACATATAATCTGCTTGTCTTGTATAAAATTGTTCTCCTGTGTATGAATGCAAGGTGTCCTATAAAGTACATGGCATCTGCAAATTAGTGTAGAATATTGTACTTCACAGGCATTCGGCAAAGTAGCTCACAGGACTGGGATAAATGTCTTATTATGATATATTTATCTCATCATGTGAGTGATATGAGCTAAGGTCTCCTGACACCCGTATTAAAAAAATGAATCCCCCACATTGTTCAACTAGAATAGCATTTCTGGTTAGACTTCAGAAAAATTTTAAAAAGGTTACATGTAGTTCTTTAATAACTGATTTTTGTATGCATATCTTTTCTGAAAAGGGTATTTTGTAAAATCTTTGCTTCCTTTCAATTTAAGTGGTTTCTTAGAATGTTTTCCTAGAAAATCAGGTGTGATGATATCAGACTGAACAGCGTATTCTAATATGTGCCATTGTTATTCAAACAAGTAAATTACTTTGCTTCAAAGTGTATACCACCAAATGAATATAATATTTTGCCTCGATGTTACAATCACTTTATGTTCCTGGTCATCAAGAAGTCATTATACAATGGTTAAGTCTGAACAGCGTATTTTCTTTTTTCATAGTTTTCACTGCAGATATATCTGTAAATGCTTCACTTGATTTTTTATTAATACTTGAGCCTGTTTCCAAGACACATCCCAGACTTTGAGGCGAATGCCCCCAAATCCCATTTTTTTTCTGGTTATAACCTTTAGACAATGTAGAAATTCTGATTTTGTCCATTAAAAATATGGCTTGAGATAGCTAGAGACTTTAGTGTGTTTTCTAAGAAAATGAACTATTCAGACATTAATAATTAAAATAAGAATTTGCTAATGTCTCCATATATATTATCTCCATCTGAATACTTTTAATTGTTGAAATTGTCAATCTATGTAAATTTTAATTGGTACCCTTTCTCATTAATGATCTATAGTGTATTTATATGTGTAAATCAAAGTGTGGACTGGTTGAATTGGACACCACATAAACTATAATTGTGGCGAATTTTAAGTAGTTGGGTGAGTAGATTGGCATACATGTGTGGCAGTGTTTTCCTTAACATCACTCCAGTATATCTGTTTGAGAGAATCTGACAAAAAGCTTGTTGTAGTTGCAAAGGAAATAATTTGCATTTTTCTTCTTTAACAGCTACATAATGTAACAACTGTATGTACACTCTGGCATAATAATTGAATGTAGAGATTGAGAGTAAAAGCTTGCACTTAGTGAATATTTTCATTTAATAACCAGACAACATTTGGGTAGGAATATTAATCACTGAAACCTGAGAAATTAATACTAATACTGAGCAGTTATAACAATATGGAGCTTAGATGTTTAAGGCAGTAAAAAGTGTTGCCTTCTTAAAAATCCTCTTTCGTAGCCGTACACAATTCATGTAATTAATTCTAAACACTATCCCTTATTCATTTATGTTTGGACAAAATTTTTGTGTATGTTTGTGTGTGTGTCGAAGTACTTTTCTCATAGTATTAATTGTGTGTTGCCCAAAGGCTTCCCTAGCATGACATTCTTGGAACTTAGATTTGGAAGTGCACAAAAGAGCTGTATTTGCTGCCAATTCGAGAAATGTGTTTTCAAAACAAGGATAACATTTTATTTTTCTTCCTCCCTGGTTCTGCAGTAGTGTAAGTGTTAAAGCCTGAGAGGTTTAGAAAGCTGCAGTGAATGTGTTAAGACTGTTAATGAAGCTTCTGAATCTAAGGACAAAATTAGCTCTCACACCCACACTGCGCAAAGTACAGCAACTGTCTGATAGAATTGCATCATGACTTTTACCTGGGGACACGGGTATTATATTCAGCTGAATTGATGAAATTGGGAAGACAGATGTGCCCAAAGGACATTTTAAGAAGCTTGTACCTACATAAATTGCTTGTGAAAAATCTCTAAAATTTGAATAAGAAACCAATGTAAAATGCTTTCTCCCTGTAAACTTCAGATCATATGATATATATTATCTAGCATATTCTTTGAGGAAAAGAACATTTGACTTTCTCTTGGTATCAAATAGTCTATACAATGTCAAGCCCAATGAATGTCTGTTCTCCCTTTTTTAAGATAAGTTCTTAAGACTAGAGAGTTTAATGAAGGTTCCTAATTATTGTATGTCATTTGCTTAAAAACACTAAATTCAGACTTTCATTCCAATGTGAATGGCATATAAAGTGATTCACAGCATTAAAAATTGGATAATGTAACTATGTAGCAATTAAAATCACAAAATAAAAGCAATAATGTCAACAAACACCTCCAAACAAATTACCAAAATCTTTAGGTCTTTGGACGTTGAGACTGGAGGATTCAATCCTACCACCCTCCACATACAAAAGTCTTAGAGATATTGACTTTAAAAACAGGCTATTGTATTTCACTTTTAAAGACACAAATCTTAAGAAACAGTTTTACTTGTAACTCCACACTGTAAACTCTTGACTGTTTTTGGTGGCATGTATGTGGATTTGATTTAGGTTTGCTGTTCTTATAAACATGGAAAACTGGTATCTGAAGTCCAGAGGTTTGTGGTTGTCGGTAGTAAAATGAGCATGCCAAAGGGGTAGCTGTATTATTCTTACCTTAGAGCTTCATGTAATCAAGGAATACTAGATGTTCTTATGATTGTTCTTAGAATTTCAAACAGCATATCATAACTGCACAGAAAATCATTTTAGTCTCTTAGAAAATTCTGGAGACTAGGATTATGCTTATGTAACTAAATGAAACTTAAGTCATTTAAAGGTGTTAATTAAATGGCCTTTAAAACTCTAAAAGTCATCTGGAACTGACAGTGCCAACTCCACTTCTAACATGTGGTTATTGACATCAAAAAAAGATGGGATAACCTTTGAAATTTATAAAGCTGTTAGTCCTGTCCACCAGAGGGCATATATTTTCTGTAGGAAAAGGACAGAATAGAAAGGTGGAAAAATCGATGGTTGTAATAGCTGACCTTTCTTTTGACTGGACATACTTTTTTTTTAAGATACAATAATTTACAATGATTTGCATAGGGATACCATAGCTTAATTTCATTGTGACCCCCAACTCTGATTTCCTGCAGAATTTATTGCCTCTTTCACACCTTGGCAGTTCATATATATCACTCTTTATTATCATGCATCTTCTTTTTATATGCTCTTTCTTCCTAATTATACTGTCCTTCAAAGACAGAGTCTTTTACTTATGACTCTCTGTTTCCATAGTAAAACATATTACCTTGTCCAAGGTAGGTGATAAATTATTATTTGTCAATGAAGATATTAATAGTTTTGAAATAATACAAATTATATCTATTGAAAAGTAAAATTACCATAGCAATTGACAGTTTACAGAACATTTTTACATCCACTATTTATTTTATCCCCAAACACCCCATTCTCTACTTACATTTGTTTTATATTTTTTTCCAGGTTTGTGGTAGTAGATAAATTACTGATGCAAAATTAATTTTTAAAAATGACTTTTCTAATAGGAATTTTTTTTTTAGTCCTGAAAGCAAGACATTTAATGAAATTTCCTTTTAAATAAGCCATCTTGAGAGTATTTCGTTTCCATCTTACTGCAGTAGCTTAGCTATATTTGGAATTCAAAATTTAAAATAATTTATTTTTAACTGGAAGGGAAAAATTTCACATTACTCTTCTCTTTCTGTTTATACAAAAAAAAATTAACCTTGATATGTGTGAATTACCTAACTGAAGATCCTGTAATACATTTTCATATGTACAGACAGTCATTAGTAGAAAATTAATAGAAGCAATTTCTTGCCAAATTTCAGAGTTAGTAAACAGAGCTTGAGAAAGTAAGTAATCCTGAGTGATTCCACAACTAAATTATAATGGAAATAGTAAATTGGTAGCCAATTCAATTATTAAAACTGCCAGCGACCAACAATAATGTTTATTAAATCTATATTGCAAATGGGTTGACATGAAAAATATAAACCTTACCAAAATCAGAATATTGACAATGTAATACAGCAATTTCACCACGATCATGCAAAATCATAATGGTAATTTCTAATTATTTTTAATCTTCTCTGTCATTTTTAGGGAATTCACAATTCACTATGAGGTTTTCACTCACTCAAATTAAAACAATTTACTTAAAATCAGCACTTAGAACACATTTAAAATTAATAAATCCAAAACACATAAATACATACATAGCTTGTCTCTCTGTTTTTTTTGAAATGAAGCTACTACACTTAGAAAATAAGCTTATCTAACAGGATCCATCAATAAATATCACTCAGCACCATAGAAGCTCTTGCCAATCATGACCAACACATGATGCAGTGACTTACACCCATGTTCTCCAAAAATATATGACAAAATATATTCACATTTGTTTCATAGCATTAGAATTTAATTTGATTAGTTAAGGGCTTTAAAATGCTGATATTAAAATAGGTACACATTTTTCCAGAACTGCATCCCTGAAAAAATTAGTATAAAACCCCTGTAATTGCAAAAAAAGTTTAAATTTGTGGGTTTCACTCAACTTTAGCCTCTACAAACATACAACATTTTTAAATTTCTTACTATCATTATTTCTTAAAAGTATCAGACACTATTCGGCCACAAATCAGTAACTGCATTTGTTTCAGTGTCTGTTAATTGCTTTAAAATTACAGAAACATTTGAGGAAAGGCCTTCTTTTTGCCAGACAATTTGCATTATATTTTTGCCTGTTTCATTTTGTTGAATAGAGAGTGGGTTTTGGAACAATCCTACCATAATTTTCCAAGAAAATTTTGAAAGATTCAAGTTTTTTTTCATTTATTTAAATATATATGTTTGTTACCAGCCTACAAGCCTACATGTTACAAGCTTAAAAATTCTATTTTTACCCCTTCGGTACTCTGATATTGTCTTCAGCTCTATTAAGTACTGAACAATAGGAATTTATTTAAAATTTTGAAGAACCTCAGGGAAGGTTAAGGCACAACTGTCATCCTATTGAGCTTTGCCTCTCAATGAAAAAACTAGTTTTCTATGAATCTATTGATTACTTGTTAAATTCTACAAAGCCATTAACTCAATATAGATACCAGCATTTTAATTATTTTTCAGAGCCCTTAGAATCCCGAGTATGGAAATAGTATGGGTAGAAAAGAGCTTTGCAGTGTATAAAACAGAGCCATGTTCTAATCCGTCTCCCCTTCATGCACACCTCTTAGTATGTAATTCCTCAGTAATTTGATTCAACCTTTAGATCATTTGTACAGGTATTGATTTACCCTACCAAGTAATATAGGCAACTACGTCTCCAAGGCTTGCTTTCTTACTACAATAGTAGAAGGGTATTCTCAGCAGGCAGAATAAGGTAGGAAAAATTATTTTTGTAGTCAATTAAATCATTTATCAACAACTGACAACAGATGCTGATGAAATCCCTGTGCTCAAAGACTTTACTTCAGTTCTCAGAATAAACAGGTCCCAAGAGTCAAAATTAGGTTCTTTTACAGTACACAGAGATGGCCATAACACTTTCCTTATCAATATATTTGTGCCACAGTTATATCTGCCATAATTTATGGTAAACGGCTCTAACGGTTCATTGTTTGTTAAATTAGGGTTAGATCGAAGCTAAGTCTTGAAAATCGTGAAGCTTACTTCTGTGAAGACCGGAAATACAAGAATACAAGCTAATTTTATATGGTAGTAAAGAGACAACTTTTCCTCTTCTAATTTAATGTAAGCTAGGGTAAAGTAGTACCACCGGAGTCTGGAGGCAGGTTGTTTGAATTCAGATTTCAACGTTGTGCTTTCTAACTGTGTGAGCCCATGCAATTTGCTGGGACCTTCAATGAGTTATGTAAGTTAGTTAGCGCAACAACTGGAATGTAGCAAGCTCTCATTAAGTATTAGCTATATTTTTTCATTGCTATTTTTGCCTTTGTTATAAGGATTTCTAACAATGTACAATACATAAACATTTTAATGTCCACTAGAAGTTTCCATTTTCAAGTGAATGATAACTGAGTCAGTTGAAATTCCTGAGGAATCAGCAGCCTCTGGACATGTTAACCATTCATTGCTGTAGATTCTTTAGGCTTTATCCCTGTATCAAGTCAGATCATCACAATGGTACATACAAGGACGATGTTACTTTGCCCGCTTCATAAATGCTTTCACAGAGCTATGATCTGGCATCATGCCCTTGGCTTCTTATCAAAGGTCAGTGCAAGAAGTGACCATATGAAGAATGCTTCTGCTCTTTTTGTAAAACTGCTATTGAAGATACTGTCCATTTTTGTGTTTAACGTTCCTTAGACAAAGACTCTTGCTATAAATTCTTCTTAGAGCTAAATTTAATGATTTTGGCGTATCACTTCTTTTGTTTTAAAGTACTTCATCCTTTTGGGAAGTAGAAAAGGTTTTAATAATAAATCGAAGATGCCTTTCAACACGTGCCATATGAGAAAATGCAACGAGCTATGCTTTGTCTACATCATCAGAAAGGAACAAAACTAATACATTTATTCTTCTTTTCCTGTTTCAAACTTAAAACATTATTCTAGTAGACAATATTTGCATGTGAAAAGATAATCTTCAAGGCAGGGAAAAGAGTTGTGATATTCTCAGCAAACTGACACAAGAACAGAAAATCAAACACCACATGTTCTCACTCATAGGCGGGTGTTGAACAATGAGAACACGTGGACACAAGGAGGGGAGCATCACACACTGGGGCCTGTGCAGGGGAACTAGGGAAGGGACAGTGGGGGTGGGAGTTGGGGAGGGACAACATGGGGAGAAATGCCAGATATAGGTGATGGGGAGGAAGGCAGCAAACCACATTGCCATGTATGTAGCTATGCAACAATCTTGTATGTTCTTCACATGTACCCCCAAACCTAAAATGCTATATATATATATATACTATATATATATATACTATATATATATATATATATATACATATATATATATATATAGTATATATATATATGGAGAGAGAGAGAGAGAGAGAGAGAGAGTACTGATGAGAGTACTGATGATAAAATTCCAGGACACAGACTCTTTGGAGGAAACAGTATTTCACAGCTTCTATCAATTCACATCATATAAATCAGGGGTTGTAAAATGGAAGACCTGTGACTTTTGTTTGGTTTCCACAGTATTTAGAAGACATTATGAGGGACAGATATTAGACTTAACCACAATACAAGCATTTGGGCACCTATTGTCAGACTCTTTTCCCTGCTGAATTCATCTCTGCAATAGAGATCGCATTCAAAAGTGGTAGAATGCAACATTAAGAGTCCTTGTTTCATTACTTTAGGCAGAAGAATTTCTTGTAAATTTACCTAAAAGGTTGCAAAACTTGGAACATATATGTTCTGGAAAGCTAAAGGGAGCATGGGAAAAAGGTTTATGCTTCTTTCCTTCACTCATTCTGCTCACCTTCTAAAATACAGTGGTTATTTCTGTCCGTTTTGTGTCTCCATGGGATCTGATGTTCACCCTCTGAAAGTATAGAGGGATGAACAGAAATACTAATGTCACCAATTATTTCTCAGAGGCTGTTCTCTCCAACGTGGAACTGGGGAAGCAAGTTTTTCTCTATTTGTTTATAAAATATATATACATATATGTATTATGCAGCTTGAAATATTGTTCTCATAAAGAAGGGAGTATGGGGAGTCTATGGGAAAATTTCGTGGTTCTAAACCAGGCTAGAGGCCAATAACATGAGAAAATGATTATTCTGCCAGTGAGAAAACACTGCCAGACATCAGGCAGAACTGTCAGCAGACAGCAACATTCTAAAGAAAATAC
Organism: Cacajao melanocephalus; assembly: GCA_963573385.1. Classification (NCBI taxonomy): domain Eukaryota; kingdom Metazoa; phylum Chordata; class Mammalia; order Primates; family Pitheciidae; genus Cacajao; species Cacajao melanocephalus. The sequence continues at coordinate 33,999 of CAUYLG010050247.1, read as the reverse complement.
TTTTTTCAGTATCAATTGGCCATGCATCTTCTTCCCCCTCAAATTTCTAATAAATAGGCACATATGTGAATTATTTACCCCAAAATCATGTTTATCAACAGATACCTAGGATAAAATACATGAATAATAATACTCTCAGCCACCAGTAAATCTCAAAATCCAAAAGTTAGCTAGATTTTAACTGAAAGCATACTTTTCTGGTTTTTAACAATATCCACTTAAAAACTGAAATAATCAACATGCATACTTTTATATGGATGCATTGGTTTTATCATCATTTTTATTTTAAAGTTAGAACTTATCATCATATTTGGCCCTTTACCTCTCAAGACAAATATCATATGCTGAGTTCTGGATCCTCACAAATTGCACAACAGAACAGGATGGCAGATGCATAATGGTCTATGAATTTGACTGAATTTCAGAATCTAAATGAGTTTTACAGACCTGAAATCATAGTAAACCCTCCGGCAGAAAACAGTTGTGGATGTAAAAATGAATAAAAGTTTCACAGATGTGACTATGTCCTTGTGATAGATATAGCATATTAGGCAAGAGTCTACTCCATCAGTGTAGGTATTTGTCAGAGGACACTAAGAAATTCTGTGTTCTAGTGTGTGAATTCTTTTTCTAGGGGTCTCTTTTTAAACTTTATCCACTCATATATAATTTTACTCACCCAGAGTTTCATTAGCGAGAAGAGCGTCTGACCTTCAGCTTTGAAATTGACAATCCTACCTAGGATGTTAAAATCATCTTTTTATTGTTAAAATCCCAATAGTTTATTGAAGCACCTCATAAAAAAGATAATATCAAGGGCATATGACTTAATTATAATAATAATTTTAAAAGATTAATAAAGTAATTTAAAATTAATGACATAATATACTTTTTAATATTAAAATTTAAGCTGACAATTCTTTGTTGTGCTATGTGGTAGAGAGAGGATGAAAATGTTGCATCAATATGTGGTCCTACCCACAAAAGAAGCATAAATTGACCAGATATTGAACAAAACTAAATATTCTAATTCTAGGTTTTCATTCTGTGTAATAGGTATATGTGAACATGATGAGGCATGATTTGATTTCATCATCTAATTTGCTATGAATTATTCATAGGGATACATTTCTGAGTGTATGATTCTCCACTTGGAAAGTTTACATCACTTATTAAGTAAACATTAGTAGCAAAAGATATAATAATTTTTTCCTAGTTTACTTTGTTAATACTCACCATAAAAATCTAACAGAAGGCTTGAATTAATGTAATTACCAAAAATTAAAAAAAAAAAAAGAGCTCGCTAACAGCAACTTCAAATATCAATGGGGAATAAATCCATTTATAGCCACTGCTATTTCAAAAGAGATAAAATGAACTATAAGAGTGCATACTGGCTCTAAAACCTCAGGACATTATTAATAAATATTGTCTCTATCCTAAGGTTTATGGAGCTATGAGGCTAGTACAAAATATTATGTATTAAGAATTAATTTAGTTTTCAACCTGGATTCTACAGGAGGAAGACTTATGAAATAGCTCCAACTGAGCATTTCCCCTGATGACATTTGATCCCAGAGGCACATTTTAACTAAATTTGACAGTGGGAAAGAAAGTCCAAAGCTAAACAGCACCACACAAGTTTTTGAAACAGGTAGACAGCTAATGGCCCAAACGGTTCATGTTAATAATCAAATGCTGGCTACCCTGTGGATTGCTCCAGGTGCTAATGAGGAAAGCCTTGCTTTCTCTCAGGCAAGCAGCTCTCAGTGAAGCTTCTAATACTTCCAAAAACTGATGGATACACAGAGAGTGAATGCAGAGGTTACTATCTGCCATTAACTATGGATGCACATGTAAGTCATAGGAAACCTAACTGGTTGGACCAAGATTTATTTATTTTATCCTTCTATATCACTTTAGTAAGACTTTTTGCAGCAAAGTTGAAAGTAAAAAGTATTTCAAGTGTTGAAATGTTTCTCCTATTCACCACCAGTAGGTATTTCCAGACTCATTGCTTTCCGCCCCCTGCCGCCCCCAGGATTATTTTACTGTCGCTGTTTTCTCTTTCTAAAGGAGGAGAACAAATCATTTTATTTGAATACCAAACCGTCAGTTTACTTCTTTTGGCCAAATGTGCCTTTTGATGAGAACATACATTTGTCTGCTGCTATCTTGTAAATGCGAGACGGTTTCTCTTGTCAAAGGAATACAGTGGCAGCAGCCACTAACCAGGCTGATGAATTATTACACAACTGCAGTCTGTGATTCAATCAAAATCTACTTTGTGTTTCCATGGCTGAACTCATACATGAGCCCTTATGTTCTGTACAAACTTGAAAACTGATGTGGATTAATTCTTCATGAGTTATAGAGTGATATATTACTTTGCTATTCTCTTTGATTATGTTACTGTCTTAAGGTAATTGGTTATAAAATGGAAAATGCATAGGAAAGAAATTGGCTATAATTTGAATTTAGCTTGTACGTATATTTTATTCAATAATTATTTACTGTGCTTTACACTTTCAAAAATATGCTACCTGCTCATGGCAAGTTACTCTATATGTATTTTTATTAATGCACATATATACCAATATTATATGCAAGTTCTTTCTTGCATAAAAGCCACTCTGTTGCAATTTTCTATTTGTTTTTAACAATGGACAAAATAATAATTTTTTATATGAAAATTCAGTTCCTGAATATTAACAACTGATTTTCTTTCCAGGATATACTGTGCTATTTACTAGTTACATTAAAATAAAACCCTTCATCATATTAACTGTAACCTAAGGAGAGTCATACCTAGTCCGCTTAAATCTCTGATTGCTATAAAAATGAAATGCAGAAATAAGTGTAGAATGTAGAAATAAGTGCTTATTCTTGGATGTAAGTTATATCTATATTTTATTAATTCTGTTTCTTTAATGGTATCTCTTAGTCAACAAATGAAACTTTTATTTTCAGTAAACTTTCATTTTTATTGTTTCTTACTGGCAAACCCCATATGTCTCAAATAGAGAAGTATAAATTTTAACTCTAAAGTGAAGCGCTTTGGAATTAAGGAGGGAGACCTTATAGGCAAATACTTGTAGGATCCAAGAAAAACAAAGTAGATAAATAAATGGTTGTTGCATTCATTTTTCTAGTTATGATAAAAGAGGCAGAAAAGAAAATTTCCACTTTCCTTGTAATACCACTGTTTTAGTTTCTGAGGGCTGCCATAAGAAGTACCATAACCTAGGTAGCTTAAAACAATAGAAATTTATTCACACACAGTTCTGGAGGCTAGAAATCCAAAATCAAAGTAGTCGGCAGGGCCATGCTCACTCCAAAAATTCTAGGAGAGGATCTTTATTTGCGTCTTCTAGCTTCTGGCAGTCCCAAGAATTTCTTGGCTTGCAGATATGTCACTCCAATCTCTATCTCCCTCATCACATGGCTGTGTGCTTCCAGGTTGAGGGCAGTGGCTATTCACAAGCACAATGACAGAAAACTACAGCCTTGAATTCTTGGTCTCAGGCGATCCTTCCATCTCAGCCTCTTGAAAGTATTCTCCTCTCTAATAAGGACACAAGCCTAATAGAGTAAGTTCCATCACATCTTAGTATGACATCATCTTAACTAATATATGTTATGACTGTTTCTAAATAAGATCATATTCTTAAGTATTGGGGTTAAAACTTTAGCATATTGTTTCAGGGGACATAATTTAACTTAGAACAACCAGTATAAGAAAACCAAAATTTGAGACTTTGAAAGACTTAAATTAAGTAGCAAAGTATATTGTTGAAGCATAACAGAAACAGGGAATAGTTAGAGTGTAGCAATGTTTTTTCAGCTGCTACTCAAGTACAGTTAATTTTTGCCATGGTGGAGTAAAGATCCAATATTAAATCTTTTAATTTCCAAATATCAGCATGTAATTCAACTTTTAAAAAAATACCAAGTAAAGAAGAACTCGGTTCTTTGTAAAAACTTATCAAATATGATATAGCATTTAGTTTATCTATTTTATTTAACATCAGGTTTTCCTTCTTTGGGAGAGCTATATTTTTTTGAATTTTGAAAATACATTAACAACTAATACATTTCTTCTTAAATTACTAAATTTTGACACAGTAATTCATTATGTAATGAAAAGAATTATATATACACAAATATATATATACACACATACATGCACACATAGTTATATGTATTATTAAGAGCATGTCAAAAAAGAAGATATTTAAAAGAAAGAAGTACTCACACATCTCACACATTGTCTTCTAACTGTATTCAGGAATAAATTTCATGACATTAAGAAAAGTGTGCCAACAGTAATCCATATTAGTTTTTCTAAGACTGAAATTTTAAAGTTCATTTCAAATAAAATAAGAGCAAAATAATATGAAACACATCTGTATTTCTCTGTCTTTTATTAATATCTCTGGACATCAGTTTCCCCATCTGTAAGTTTCCTTCAAATATTTCATATTTATGCTTTAAATGATATACAACCAAATTTTCTCCTTTGCCCATCTAAGTATATTAATATTTTAAAATGTATGTTTACTTTACCATAATTTTCATTGTAATACGTTATTCTTGGAATGTATATGTTGAGTTTTGATTAAATTGTGAAGCATAATTACAGGTTAGCTGCAGAGGTATTCTAATCTTCTGCTTAGTATGCGGCTGAAATGAGAGATTGCCTGAGTGCTGTCTGTCAGTAACAAATATTTCATTGTTTTATTTTCACTGTGGCTTTCTCCAGCTTAAGTAAGACACTGGAATCTACATTTGGGTGCTTTTGTGAAACGTTTGTTAAAAAGGTTTTGCCTTCTGTTGCCAAATAGATTAAAAAAGTATATTATGATAGTCTTTAAAACCTCTGGGTCTTTATTTTTAATAAAGTATATTTCCTTTTTATTTAATTAATTTAATCTTAAATGGATATGCCAAAAATTTTGTTTGATATACATATATTTAAATATGGAAGTGAGAGAACTTGCATATTTAAATGTTAACATAGTGACACATACTATCTTCCAATCTATTTATATAAAAATATGAGATAAAATATAGCAACTGTAACAAAGGGAGTTCATTCAGCTAACTAATCTCACAAGAAAGTAAGAGAAATGCCCAGCTGTCAAGAGAGAGAAGAACTCAGAGCCAGGCTATGAAGGGCACAGTGGTTCAAGAGGTCTAGATATGTATTCCATTAAAATATAACGGCTAAAAATATGATCTGGGGTGTTATCAATGCCAATACAGAGATAGGTGGTAGAGTCTGAGCCAGGGAAAAATGGGTAGATGAAACTGCGATTTCTGAGTAATCTTGGAACACCACGAAGAAGTGGTAAGAAATACGCTGTGGTCATAATGAAGCTTGTCTACCTCCCTGGATTTCTCAGTGGTGTTGTGTGTGTGTGTATGTGTGTGTGGGAGGGCGGTTAGGGTGACAAAAATGGAATTCTCCTTGATATGTAATAATCAAAACTACATGAAGAATGGATATTCTTTGACCTTTTATAGTGCACTAGGCAAAAGAAGCACACACTAAATTACCAATGTAACATCTCATGAGGAACTGATGTATTCCCTAAGGACCTGACAGATATATTTTATAAAGAAATGCCATGACCTTATTTGAGCAAAACTCCCCTGTGAGAAAAAATATCACACACAGACTTACAATAGTAATGTGTAGACTCTATCAGGGAAGTAGCCATTTCAGTCTGTTTTGTGCTGCTACAATAAAATACCTGACAGTGGATAATTTTTAGGGAACAAAAGTTTATTTTCTTGCCGTTCTGGAGGCAGGAAAGTTCAAGATCTAGGCACCCACTTCCAAGTCTCTTCTTCCAAAGTAGTACCTTGAATGCATCATCTTTCAGAGAAGAGGAACACTACTTCTCACTTGGCAGAAGAAGAGAAGAAACAAATCCACTCCCTTAAACCTTCTTTATGGTGGGATTTATCCAATCATGAAACAGAGCCCTTATGATCTAAACACTTCCCATTAGGCCCTGTCTCACAACATTGTTGAGGATTAGATTTCCAACACAGGAATTCTGGGTTACATACCTCATGCTATAGCAGTAGCCCAATAAAACATAACAAATAATTTTTAGTATAGCATGAATATTTGATAACAGAACAATGTGAAAATGACTATAGAATAAGTAAGTTTGACATTAAGTCAGATAAAAGAAAGGGTAAATCCCATATTGAAAGGAGATGTAGATATCCATGCTAAATTTTAAATCTGTAGTGGTAGTTTACAAAACAAGTTCAAATTTATAAACTAAAAGATAGTCTGGCAAGTGCCTGTAGTCACAGCTAATTGAGAGGCTGAGGTGGAGGATCACTAGTCCAGAACGCAGAAGTTGCAGTGAGCCATGATTCCACATATATATATATATATATATATATATATATATATGTATATATATATATACATATATATACATATATATATATATATATATGAATGAAGCAGTACAATCTAGATGCAGCAGGAGATCTGGAAAAGGAGGAAAGAATATCAGAGAAAGGCAGTATTCAAGATAATGACAGATGCAGTTACAGAATTGGGCAAACAGAAAAAATTACGAATCCTAAATTTTAACAGCCACACTTAGTCCTAAAAAGAATAAATAAAAACAAATCCTGAATCTAGAGCCATTTTAGTAAAATTGCCAAAAACCAAACATTGAAAAACATTAATAGCAACCAGATATAAAAGGTGGATTACCTAAAAAGAAACAAGGTCTAAACTAATAGTAGATTTCTTATCATTAAAGGACAAAAAATAATACAGTACCTTCAGAATCTTTAAGGATTCACTACACATAGGAATATTTTTAAAAAGTTAAAATTGAAATAAAGAAAATACCCTTGTTTTATTAGCATTTTAAAACTGTGACTTAGATCATTCAGAAAATGCTATTAATAATGAAATGATATTGAGTTGGACAGACCATTGTAGAATGATGCAGGGTGCTAATTTAGCAAGTAAGGGCATTGTCTGTAAGTTTCCATTAAAATATCCAACATTACGTTCCTTTTCTAATAATGTGATATAATTTAATATCATATTTCATTCACCCAGATGAATAATAGAATTTACTTATTAATTTGACAACTTCAGGGCTCTTAAGATTATGTGATTAAATTATGACTCCTTTCAAATGGCTTGGTTTATAAGACAGAGAACTAAAAAGGATCAACTTCATATGTTTTGTTTTGATTTTTAGCTGCTTTAAAATTGAAGGCAAATCAAAAGTTAGAAAAATTAGGCTGAAAACATGATATAAGGTCAGATTTTGTTTTAGAAGTTCTGATAATAAATCAATGCTAACTGTCATTTAGCACATAAAATTTCAAGCTCTTGAATTCATTTGATCATTTATTTTTATGCAAATAAAAACCACAATGAAATGCCATCTCAACACCAGTCTGAATGGCTATTACTAAAAAGACAAAATGTAACAGATGCTGGCAAGATTGCCTAGAAAAGGAACGCTTATAGACTGTTGGTAGGACTATAAATTAGCTCATCCATTGTGGAAAGCAATGTGGCAATTCTTCAAAGAGCTAAAAACAGAACTGCTATTTGACTCAGCCATCCCATTATTTGGTATATACCCAATGGAATGTAAATAGTTGTACCATAAAGACACATGCACATATATATTCATTACCATGCTATTCACAATAGCAAATACTTTAGGAATCAACCTAAATACATCAATGGCATATTAGATAAAGAAAATGTGATACACATAAACCATGGAATACTATGCAGACATAAAAAATGAGATCGAGTCATTTACAGGAACATGGATGGAGCTGGAGGCCATTATCCTTAGCAAACGAATGCAGAAACAGAAAACCAAATACCATATGTTCTCACAACAAGAACACGTGGACATAAAGAGGGGGCAACAGACACTGGGGTCTACTTGAGAGTGGAGGGTGGTAGGAGGAAGAGGATCAAAAAAAAATACCTGTTGGGTACTAGGCTTAGTATCTCCATCATGAAATAATCTGTACATCAAACCCCTGTGACATGAGCTCATCGATATAGCAAACCTACATATGTACCCCTGAACCTAAACAAAAGATGTTAAAAATCATTTATTCTTCTTTAGTCCCCTAAATTAGATACCATTAAAATCCCTCCTTTAAAGATAGGAGCCAGTGGTGAAAATTAATCAATACAGAATTATCTCATGTTTCTGTAACTAAAATGATTACTCTAGTATAGCAGTTCTCAATAAGAAGCAATTTGCCCCCCAGGGGTATGCTTGGCAATGTCTGGAGACAAGTTTTATTGTCGTAATTGAGAACCTGGGTGCTACTGGCATTTAGTGGGTAGAGGTCACAAATGCAGCTAAACATTCTACAAAGGTTTCCCACAGCAAAAAATCATCTGTTTCTTGATGTCAACAGTGCCTCAGTTGAGAAACTGCTCTAGAACATTTAAAGCAAATAATGGTCAAGTTGACTACTTAATTTTTTGTTTTCTGTGTTTAGTACATGCATAAACCTAAAATAGGAACCTCTCTTTTCTACAGTATTCTCTGTGGTTTGAAACTGATTGGCATCTCATAGATTCCAGGTAGTTTTCACATAACACAAGCCATGGAATGAAAGTTTTCTCTCTGCGGGCAATCTTCATAGTCTTATTTCTGTAGCTGCCGGCGGTTGTCCCCTGACATCAGTTTGCTTCAAGCAGACAATCTTGACAAGGTAGCGGATGCACAACAGGCCAACAGACTTTCACTTTGCTCTCTCCAGTTTCAGAATTCTATACGCATTTATATTGAGACAAAAATAATAAAATATATTGACACGCTTCCCTTTAAGTATTAATGCCTTATGTTCTGCAGTGTCAGCAATCCCTTAGCAATCCCTTAGTAATGTAGCTTGGTCTAGTGCTGATAAAGCATTTATTTTGCTTTCTGTAACTTCCTTTTGGGGTCTAGCTCATTTATTTTTAATTCATAGTACTTTCCAGGATTTTATCACATTGATTACTGCATTTCAGATACCAGTTATTGTGGTTTATATCTCTGAAAGGAAGTACACTGAAAATGAAAATGAAATTTCCTGTAGTGGTGATTTATTTTTGTTGGATTATTTTTTTATTCTACCGGCATCCACTATAATATTATTCAAATTTAGGAATTTCATACATAAGTTGTAAGATGATAAAACATGACTTTTAAGTGATAGAATATCAATTAGATCAAAAAAATAAAAACCATATTGTTTTAAATATATTCTTTCTTTTTTTTGATTGTAGAAAGAGACAATCTTGCTCTGTTGCCCAGGCTGAAGTGCAGTGATAGTATCTCGGCTCACTGCAACCTCTGCCTCCTGGGTTCAAGCAATATTCCTGCCTCAGCCTTCTGAGTAGCTAGGACGACAGGCATGAGCCACTGTGTCTGATTATTATTAGTAGTAGTATTTCATATTTTCAGTAGATATTGGGTTTCCTCATGTTGGGCAGCCTGGTCTCAAACTCCTGGCCTGAAGTGATCTCCCTGCCTCGTTCTCCCAAAGTTCTGGGATTACAGGCCTGAGCCACTGCAAAGGACCCCTTATTTTTAACTTGTATTATAGACAAGGCTTCTTTCATTAAAATTTAGATAATTTTCTAAAGAATTATATGAATTATGTTGTTCTCAATATCACTTTTCTTGTTTTGCTAAAAATATTGAAACAATACAATTTGATTTTATTAATTTTTCATGAATTTGGCTTATACATTTCAAAATCTGCTCTTCTAAACTGAACCATACTACATAAGAGTCTTTGATCAGTTAGTACATAAATAAAGAATATTGTTTTCATAATTAAGAGGAAATGAAGCCTAAGAAAGTACATTTAAAATACTAGGCACTAAATGAAATATAAACATCTTTAATTTTTTACCTTATTGTATAAAAGATGCATTTTAAACCAAATAATTTATATTTCTGTTATATTTTTATATTTATATTATGTAGTAGTGTTCTATATAATACATGTATCCTAGATAGTATTTATTAGTTGAAACACTAAAATCAGTAAGGTCATTTCTGTCCATGCATAATAATGTTGCTGACATAGTATGTCCAGTGAAGCAAAACACCAAAAATTTTGTAACAGATTATATCTAGGGTACCAAACAAAATATCAAATGTTGGTATGTGAAAGCACCTTATGTATTTAAGGGTCAAAGCACATTTCAAATACCCAACAGTTCTAATATAAAATAAAAGTGTTCCATTGAATTTCTATAACCATAAAATAGTACAAGAATATATTCAATGTTATATTAATAAATAACTCTCTAATATATACAGCTTTGCTTACCTCTTGTTGTTATCATTTAAGATAGCATGTCCTATGCTATTTTCCTCTAGATGTCATTTTAGGTGTTGTCATCTTGTTATCATGTCTTTGTTTTCCTATGCAAAACCTAAGGCACGGGTTTCAAACTCTACACTTGAACACATGTCTCATGCAGAGGGATGCTATTTAATTCACAGGCTGTAATGCTCCTCACAAGAAGTCTACACCTTTGGTGAAAAGTGTTTCATTTTTACCTGTTGACAGCCTGATGACACAAAGTATTTGCTCATAATGCCACGACTTTGCCTGTGACTTGTCATCGGGCTCAAGAAATTATTAATAGAAATGTCCATTTTTTTAAAGTGTCAATAAATAAGTATGCAAAACCCATGGGGAAAATAGTAAATTGGTTTCTGCACTGCATATGACATTTTCAGTTTTTTAAAAGTATTTTAAAAAATTCTTTTCCTTTATAAAGTAATCTCTGCCTTCAAATAGGGCCTTTAAAAGGACTCTCTCCATGCTTAAACACTGAGATTCATTCTAATGAGGTGGATATCCAGTGGAGTCTAAATAAGGACAAACATTCAGAGAACAGAAGCTCTTGGAGGCAATGGGAAATTCAAACGTGTCCAATGAGGACTAATCCTGAAGAAAAGAGATAAAACCACTTGCATACACAGATACTTTCAAAAACAGATAAAAGTCAATATTGACTCCCAGGAGATCCGTTGTCATTATTCTTTTATTGTGATATTTTGCCTCTGCCAGAGTTTTCCATGTCCATGGATAGGTCTCACTTATTTTAACATTTTGGAAAAATTGGACAAGGCTGTTTTTCTGTGTTGTTTTGTTTTTGTTTTGTTTTGTTTTTATCAGTCTTTTTCACTCTGCTAAGACTGTAGAGCTCCCATCTTCTCTGAAAATTATTTATACTTGCTGTGTTCATTTCCTCATTTGTCACTCAGTTTAGAGCTGAATGCAATCTCTACCTGGACTCATTCCCTGAAAGTATCTCACCAAAATAATCAAACACTCATGACTAAATTCAAAGGAAAACCCTTAGACTTCCCTTAAACTAGACCATTGTGGTAGCATTTAATTCTACAACATATATGCATTTTTCTGGAAACCCGCTGTCTCCTTAACATCTTTGTTCAGGCGTTTTCTTAGTGACCCTGCTACCTCTCTGAACACTCTTTTTGGTTTCATGTGTAAGTTCCACTTTCCTTTGTTTTGTTACTTTGGTGTTCCTTCATATTTTATCATAGCTGTTGCTTCCTATCACTCAACAGTTCAAATCACTTATGACCCATGCATCACACTGCCTAGTTGACAATTCTGCTTGCACATATCATGGAAACCTTAAATACATATTCAAAACTAAATGATACTCTTCCATCTTCCTCCCATATATCTGTGTTACATCAACTTCTCTCTGGATCCCATAGTCACCAACAGAATATCAAATTACAAAATCATATCAATTCTATTTCCAATACATTTCTAGAATTATTTTCCCTAAATATTTGTAGAAAACATCTCTCATCATGATGCTAAAACAGTGTCATAACTTGCTTTCTTTGCTCCAATATCCTTCTCTATACTTTGGTATCTAGAAAAGTCACAGTGGTCTTTCTGAAGTGCATGTATGATTAAGCCAGTCTTCTACTCTTCTTATTACAGCCTATATGGCAATAGGAGGATAATGGTAGTTGAGAGAATGAAGTTGTTGAGACAATTTTATGAATTGATTAAGCAAAATTCCTACCATAGTGGCTACTGTGCAGAAGACAATGTATCATACTGGCTGTACTGCTGTTAATGGACAATGTATCTGTATTTATATATTTCATTTGCCTTCAGCACCAGGAAGACAGAGTCTATTATATATGCTGCACTCATTATTGTGCCAACACAGAAATTAGCACTCAAGTATTTGCACAATAAATGGATAACTAGAAAAAATATGTTTGTATAAAACCTTACTGTTTACAAAGTGTTTCTATATTATTTCCCTCTTTTTGAGGAAGATCTATATGCTTACTCCTCTTCCTAATGGTATATGAGTACACTGAACTCAAAATATTTAAATCATTTGTGCGTAGTAACAGAATTGAATGTCAAAATCAAGTCTTTTGGATTTTAAGTCCAAAGCTCTTACACTGTTTCCACATACTACCTTGCCTCTTCTTAATGGTTGTATCAATTAAGTATACTCCTATTGAATTTTAACAAGGACTCTGTTTGCAGTCTGAGAAAAGCAACCGCCGCCCGAAAGAGTAGTCTTTTGATCCACAGCTCACCAGACATACTAGTAAATTAAAGGTGAGTAAAACCACACTTTCTTTAAAAATGTACATATTCTATAACGAAACATGACAAAATTTTTACATAATTTGTTCCTGGGTTATTTTACCTATAAACATAAAATCATATCATCCAGATGTATTTTAAATTTGCATTATTCTCTGCAGAAAGAGGAATGGGAGCTTTGTAAACTCTCTCTGAACAAATTGTTTCATATTCCTCTTGGTTGCATTCCAATTTACACTTGCAGATCTCTTCACTTAAAACCTCATCGTGTGGGCATCTTCTCCCTATTGCTACTGTCCCAACTTCCACAGAAATGGGAACATCAAATCTCGCCTTTGAAGTCAGCTGCAGTGCCAGTGCCATAGTCTCATTCTCCAGTAATTAACTGTGTGCTCAGTTGATCTCAATGTGCTCTCTCCTGCCAGCTCTGCAAGGCCTTGCCCTCTGCAGCTGGTTCTGTGCAGAACCACCGTCTACATAAAATTAAAAATCAAAGCTAAGGAGATTTTCACTTTGCATGATTTTTCTTACCTGGAAAAGAAGCAGACAACACAAGCTGCTTTATATTCCATATGAAATGGTAGAAATAGTATGAGCTAAAGCACACAAATGCAGTTTTAAATCATGGTCACCTGCTAGCTCTTATGTGGAAGAAGTTTTGCAACCTCTGAGATCTTCAAGATCATTTTCCATAAAAGGAGAAAATGCCATTTCCTTAGAATGGTTTTGAGAATTAAATGAGTTAATGAACTTCATGTTGTCAAACATTACCCCTAATGTGTAATACATATTCAGTAGAAATTACTGGTATCTTTCTATCTGCTGAGATATCTTGAGTAATGTTTAATTTTTTTCCATCTTTCTATCTGCTGAGATGTCTTGAGTAATGTTTAATTTTTATCCATCTTCCTATTTATAGCTCTTGAATATCAGTGAATTACTTTTCTAAAATAGGAAGTTAATTGTGGATATCTACATTGAGAAGAGTGTCACTTATTTATTTATTCCTTTTTTAATCAGGAGCCATGACTTTTAAAAAATCAATTTCTGCTGTTCTTTTCAAATTTCTCCATTTAACAAATATGTATTTAGTGCCATCATGTTCCAGGAATTGCTCTAGAAAAGGAGTAAAATGCTAATAAAAGACATAGGGACTCTCCTTAAGGGACTTACATCTTCTCAGAAACTAATGAATTATGTTTTGAATCTATATTTAAACACATGGGAAAGTGATTTATGAAAACTTAGACTTCATAAACAAATGTTTATTGAATCAACCAAAGTTTAAGTAGGAATGATGTGAGATGTCCTCTTTTAACCTGCCCTGCCTCCCTAAATTCCCTTATTCTCTTTAAATAACCATTTAAAGCTAAAAAACAAACAAACAAACAAAAAACATGGCAGATATTTCTCAGGGACTGAAAGAGATTTTCAGAGAAGTTTTAATATCTGAGTAAGTAGTCTTAATTTCAGCAGTTTTGTGTATGTTTAAGTGATTCTACAGCCTGTGTTGTTTTTCTAGTGAAATATAATGATCTCAGGAATTTAAAAAATTAAAGACAGGAAAATGGAAATTCTACATCTGTTTTTACTTAAGAATGGTTATATTGGTCAGAAAACAGCAGGTATTCATAAAAATGACCGAGTTGAACAATCTTTCAGGGAGTGTAGCTTTAGCATATCAATATTTCTATTAGGAAACATGACAGAGTATATTTCAAATGACTCTAGTTTATTTCCAGTAACACAGTATAGATTTAATCTATAAATGTATTTTTTCAAAATTTTCAATTTTATTATATTATTGATAATAGTATTAGAACTGAAAGTAAGTTTTTTTTTAAAATCAATTTTGAAATACTAATTAATAGTATTAGAACTGAAAGTAAGTTTTTTTAAAATCAATTTTGAAATGATTCTTCACAAAAAAAATGTATTTGGCTACTTTGGGGAAAATGTTGAAAGCCCCTTTCAATTGTAAATGTCTAGTGGATATGCTTAGTCGCTGCATACCCAGGCATGAACTGCCACCCTGCATATGGCCTGCAATCTACTCATGTCCACAAGCTTTGTTCCTGGGAAACTTAAACATTGAAAATGTTGGATTTTTACCATGGCTTAAATACAATTTTATGGTGGGCAGGTGGTGGCAGTAGTTAAACTATTTTGTAGCTTTTAGTAGTTTAAACACAGTTGCAACAGAAAGTAAAAGTATAGAATAATCACTAAAAGTCTTTCAGAGAAAGATTAGATTGATTTTTTTGTCTGAACAAAATACTAGAATTAACATTGAAATGTCTATTATTCTACAATTTGGTTTGTAGTTTAGGTCACAAAATCTTAATGTATTTTTCTTTTTCCTCTTCTTCATTTTTTTTTTTTTTTGGCTTTTCACCCAAAATTAAATGGGTTGGTGTTTGTTGAGAGGAATTGCTTTATCATGGCTTAGAATTCTATTCTACAATTCTAAAATTTAATGCTTTTATAAATACAAAGGAAGAATCATATTGGTGTCTCTGTCTATAAAAATATATTAAACACACACATTTATTTATTTATTTTGAGACAGATTGTCACTGTTGCCCAGGCTGGAGTGCAGTGGCACAATGTTGGCTCACTGCAACCTCCATCTCCTGGGTTCAAGCAATTCTCATGCCTCAGCCTTTTGAGTAACTGGGATTACAGAGGCACACCACCACATCTGGCTAATTTTTGCATTTTTAGTAGAGACGAGGGGTTTTGCCTTCTAGGCCAGTCTACCTTGAAATGCTGACCTCAGGTGATTGACCTGCCTCAGCCTCCCAAAGTGTTGAGATTACAGGCATGAGCCTGTACACGGTGTGTGCAACCCGGCTGCACACACATATATTTAGATACAGTAACTCTGTGTGTGTGTGTGTGTACATATAAACAGTTTATATATGTTTATAATCTATATGTGTATTTACATAGATATATGTGTATATATGCAGTCACCCTATAGGCTGAGTTTAAAAACAGTGCCAATCATTACATATTCTATTTAATTTTAACTTATCTTTTTTGTTATCAACATATTGCAAGTCTTAATTTTATTTATAGATTTTGTTTGGCCTTATTTTTCTGTTATTCATACTGCTTCTTGTAATTGCGTTAAATTGAAATTCTATTCTGAATAGGTAAAAGCTATTTAAAAATGTAGCCACTTGAAGCCTCCTGACTACTAATTTAGCCACTCACCCAGGCCCTTCTGATCCCTCATACTCTCAATTTACTTAAACAGCTAAACCTTAGACATAATACTAAGTTACACAGAAATGTCTTTGGAGCTTGCTGGATGAATCACTGTGATTATTGTTTTCAGTCAGAATACTTCTTTCCTTATCCCTGAAGAGAGAAATTGCCTTCTCGTTGTCATTTTAACCAATTATTTAAAATTGTGAAAATATGACTTAGTCCTATTCTGTGGTTCTCTAGTAACAAGTAATTTGTCTCTTGTAATTTGTTATGCTTTTGAAACCCTTAGCGTTTAATATGAATTCATATCTAACAGGTTTTGTATATCTTCTAGGTCAAAACTCTTGTGACCATGAAACACACAAACAACCTCAAGATCTTGTAAACAATAAATAGACTTATGAAATATACACAGCTTCAAATTGTATTTTACAGGAAACGTATCAAAATGTGTCACTCTAACTTTAATTTCATTTAAATACATAAATCTTCGCTTATATAAACTGGAATTAAATTTTAAATTTCCGATTTGATCTGCCAATCTGCTTCATCTTTGCTGGGTGTTCTGACGCTAATTGGAATGTTCTGAAGCCCACAGGATGGCCAATGACAACTTCTGAGCTGTTTCCACGTTTCCAGTTTTCTCTGAATAGAGCAGGATGACCAAATTATGATAGACTTTTCTCTTCCAAATCAATCAACTTTTAACACAAAGATTTCCTCAAGTGGCATAGATTTGAAAAGAGAAATGTTTAAATTTTGGATGTTGCAAGCTCAAATCAGCAAATGAAATTTGATCCTTGAACATCTGTATCAAACAAATGATTAAAATGTTTCATAGATAGACTGAACCTTAAAAATGCTAAGGCTAGAGAAAGCCTCTTCAAGAGACTTATGTGGATAAATAGATATCATTTGATTTACTGTTCTATCTAAAGTGGTGCAAAATATTCTTATATTCTATAATTTTATATAAACATAATCCCATTTTATTGGTTAAATCATGTCTTCCCTCAAAAGAAAATTATGTTGGAGACCTAAACCCCACTACTCTCAGAATGTGACCTTATTTAAATATAGGTAATGAGGTAAAAAAGGTAATAAACTTAAATAGAGATTAAGACGATTAGCCCTCATGCAATAAGACTAGTGTCATTATAATATGTTAAAATTTGGACACAGAAAAAGATATGTATTGGGGAAGACTGTATGAAATAACACAGGGAGAAGATGACCATCTACAAGCTAAGAAAAGAGACACAGCTTTCAGAAGAAACCAATCCTAATTGCAGTACATTTCTGTTGGTAAGCCACTCAGTTTGTGCTCCTTTTTGCTGACAGCCCTATAAAACAAATATACGGGCCAGGCACAGTGGCTCACCCCTGTAATCCCAGCACTTTGGAGGCCGAGGTGGGCGGATAATGAAGTCAGGAGTTCAAGACCAGCCTGGCCAATATGGTCAAACCCTATCTCCCCATCTCTACTAAAAATACCAACAAATAAAAAAATAGCCGGGTGTGGGGGTTCACGCCTGTAATCCCAGATACTCGGGAGGCTGAAGCAGGAGAATTGCTTGAACCCAGGTGGCAGAGGTTGCAGTGAGCAGAGATTGTGCCCTGCACTCCAGCCTTGGCAACAGAGCAAGACTCTGTCTCAGTAAACAAAAACAAACAAACAAACAAAAAAACAGAAAAAAACAAATACATTTAACATTTATTATTCTAAAATTACCAAATTGTGTGTTTGTGTAAAATACATATGTATAGTAATATGGTATTCCAAAGTATAATTCGTTATTTTAAACATATATATATGGATGCATTAATATATATATATATATATACATGTGTTTCCATATAATTTACAACTAGCAGTTCTACAATGAAAGCACTTAAAATGTATTGTTCTTCTCATGACTTTTTTTGCAACAATGCATGGCAATCTAAAAGTGACCATTGTCACTTTCAGATTAGCCTTTTGAAAGAAAAATGAGAAGTATTTGAGAATAAAAGCTTTAGATTTCCTGATTAGTAATATGTACCGTGTCTCCTTAATCCTTAAAAATATGAAAATCAATTTTATTGGCTGCTGTTTAGGAGATAACTCATTTCTCAATTTTTCTGATTATATTAATCTTGAGGATAATGTAGTTATTTTAATACATGGTAAAAATAAAGCCATTCCTAGTGCAGTTCTATTGCAGTTTCACATAAAAGAAATCCTACATTTTCAAAGACTCACTGGAAATTTTCATGATGCCTAGAATCACAAGGATCTCCTCATCACCTAGAAATATTTGGGCCATTAACCAGCAGTGTGAACTCGGCAACATCACCTAACCTTCATGTGTCTGTTTTTGCTCAATTATACAATAGAAATATTGAAATGGATGAGTTGCTTGTTCTGTTTTGAACTCTCATAGCACTTATCACCTCTACCATTAATATCAAACTTTCTTCTATTGTTAGTATGTTTCCTTTGTGAAATCTTGTTTAAACTCTTGTATGTTTTAAATGTTAAAATGTTTTAAAAGTACTTGAAAGGCCAGATACATTTTAAATTTTTATTGCAATGCTCCAACATTGATACCACTCTTACATACAGATTTTGTTTTTTCTTTATTCCTTTCTATACTGTCCAATGCATTTTCTAATATGAAAAAAATGAATTAATTGAGACAGAAAATATAAAATATATCTGAATTTTTCATAGGCAATGTCTTTATAAATTCACCCTAACTTATTGTTTAAAAACACTTCAAAAAAATGTTTAGGCTAGGGACAGTGGCTCATGCCTGTAATTCCATCACTTTGGGAGGCTGAGGCAAGAGAATCGTTTGAGACTAGTTCAAGTGCAGCCTGGGCAACGTAGGGTGACTCCATCTCTCCAACAACAACAAAATAGCTGGGCGTGGTGGTGTACGCCTGTGGTTTCAGCTACTCAGGAGGCTGAGGTGGGAGGATTGTTTAAGTCTGTGAGTTTGTGACTACCGTGAGCCATTATTGCACTACTGGACTTCATCCTTGATGACAGATTGCGACCCTGTCTTATAAATAATAGTAATAACCTTTTTGTTTAAAACTTTCGTGGATATATAATAGCTTTGCATATTTATGGGGTACAGACAATATTTTGAAATATGCATGAAATTTTTACTGGTCAAATCAGAGTATCCATTACCTGAAACATTTATTGTTTATTTGTGTTAGATTCATTCCAATTCTACTCTTCATTATTTTAAAATATGCCATAAATTATTCTTAACCATAGGTGCCCTACTGGATCTAATTCCGTCTATCTAACGGTATTTTTGTAAGTGTTAACCATTCTTTCTTTATTCCTAACTTCCACTACCCTTCCCAGCCTCCGGTAACCATCATTCTACTCTCTATCTCAATTTATTCACTTTTTTAACTCCCACATGTTAGAGAGAACATGTGATACTCGTTTTCCTGTTCTTGGCTTATTGGCCATATATTACAACTAGTAATTCTAAAATTAAAGCATTTAAAATTTATTGGTTTTCTCATGAGTATATTTTGTGACAACAACACATGACTATTGTCACTTTCAGATTGGCATTTTTGAGTGAAAAAGAAGAAGTATTTGAGAATAAGAGTTTTAGTTATAAAACTATTAAATATACTGATTTCCATCCTTTTGGGTGTAGAAACAACAGTGAGATTGCTGTATTACATAGTAGACCTATTATAGTATTTGAGGAACCTCCATATGGTTCTCCTTAATGGCTGTACAAATTTACATTCCCACTAAGAGTGTATGAGGGATCCCCTTTCTCCACATCCTCACCAGCATTCATTATTGCCTGTTTTTTGCATAAGAATCATGTTGACTGGAGTGAGTGAGTTTTCTTTCTGGAAACACTGTAATTGAAGACTTATCTCAGTGTGTAAAACCCAGCTGTTATTATACTTTTTTATTTTATTTTTATATAGTACTACAGTATCATTTGCACATAAATAAATCCATTAGCAGTGGATGAGAGCAGTAGAAAAGGTCAATATCTTTGACAGTTTCTTAGACATTTCAATGAGTTCCTGCTATATAGTACCTATCCCAGCCATAGCAACAATCATTAAGGAATAAATTGAAAATAAATATCCTCACATCAGTCACAATATCAACACTTGTAAGTTTCTTTCCATAGTAGTGTTCCAGTGAAGATACAAGTTTCATTGGCCAGAAATCTATATGAAGATCACATGATTAAACCTACAGCTAATTTCTTTCTGTTGAGACAAAGGGAACAAAGTCCTAAATATTCATGACTGATATCTCAGAAAATAATAACAGATATAAAACTAGTCCATAGTCAAATAGTAGATGCAAGCTGAATATTTATTGTTGAATCCTGAGAAATACAGGCTCTTGAATGTCCAAATAAGAATAAATATTGTGTGTTGTCTAATGAGCTTAAGTCTATAATGTAGGGAAAATTAAATATCCCATTTTAACAATATGATACATGAGAGGAATATAAACCTGTGTGAAGCCCTGATGCAGTGGGATTCTTGAAAAATAGTGATGTTACAGATACCTTCCTGGAGGCTTTGTAGGTTTCACCTTTGTAGTGAGATAATGTGAAGGAGAAGGAATGAAATTCACTTAGGATGCAATGTGAGGTTATAAATTTGGGTCAGTTGGTTGGACTCAGTTATATTTTCATTTCAAATTATGTAACAATGAAATATATATGTATTTATATATAAATGACTAAATATATAAATATATGTATATGTACATATACATATATTTATATATGTATATACATATATTTATATGTATATGTACATATACATATATAAATATATGTATAATTACATACTTATATTTATATGCAAATATATATATTCATATACGTCCTCTGAAGTCCTTCTATGCTTAATCCGTACATGTTCAACTTTCTCTGTTATAAAAGTTGTAAAATATCAAATTAACTAGTCAAAAAAGGCAGATAAGAGATCTACTGTTAGTTGGCAAGTAGGATTGAGGATTTGACCTAAAAATCTGTGAACAAGGCATTTTTTATTCCCATTGCTTATGAAAATGGTGCTACACAGTTCCTTGAGAAATATGCATGAATTACAGGATGAATTAATAATAGATTATTCTCATGGTCCCACCATCCACCTTCAACAATTTTACTTCTTTTAAAAGTGAATTTTGTTCTGTATACAATAAGCTTTTGACTTTAACACTTTCCATTATCTCGTTAGACACAAGTGTACAATATATTCCACACTTGATATTAAGCATAATGCCCCTGTGATATTTAATCTTTGTATTATACACATAATAGCGTTTTACCTAGAAAGAACTCAGTGTTTAATGCGTTATTTATAAAAGGATGACTGGATAACTGTATGAATGAATAGAATAATTATGATAGGTTGTTATGGTGATATATATAGAAGTAATAATCTTAATTACTAAAAAATCTACATCTTCGTTTTGATCTTAGAGAGCCATGTAAATAGTGAGGGTGAGAAAACACAACCAGATAAGCATTTTAGAAAAAATAAAGTTAGATAAGTAAAGTTTGCATAATTTGATTACAAGTTAATTTTATATCTATATTATATCTAAATGCTTAGAAACCACTTTTTAGTGATAAAATTCACTTCTGTGCATGCAAATTGGGTAATTGTTTATCTAATTGACCACTTAGTTTGTAGTTGAGTAATTATTGTCATCAACTGCCTGTTTGCACATTAAATGAAAACCAGGTGAAAATGTTAATTAGGTTAATAATTTTAAATAATTTTTGTTATTGAAGAAACGTGTTTTTTCTGCTCTTGCTGCAGTTTTGCAGTTGCTATTTTAAATGGTTTTCACATGGCCTTCCCACATTGGAGACCCAGAGTAGAAGCTAAAATTCAAGCAGATGATTGGGTCAATACATCTCATTAAGAAAACCATTTTATAGATGCTTATTATTAATGCATAAAAGGCTATAATATTTCTAAGTTGAGAAGAGATAGTAATGTCTGACAAATACTAATTATCCTGTTGTTATATTGAGGAACTCCATGTACTTCTGGGCAGACTTTTTTCACTTTCTTAGCCGGAAAAATCTTACTATTTACAATTCGCTTCCTTATAAGTATATGAGTAAAAGAATGTTTTTTAAGAAAAAAAATTCTAGGCAATAAAACTTGATCTTTATTTCCCCTAAATATAAATGAAATGAAAAAGTGTATATTAACTATAACTGAATTGATATCAAATATTTTCATTTGAAGCAAATACAAATAATTTGAAGATCTGAGCTTTTCATCTTTTCTGCTACTACAGCAGAAAACCTTTTATGTAGGCTTGCTTAGTCAACAACTTGTAATCAAATCTCTCCTGGAGCAAATGCTGGATGATTTTCTAAAGTTATCAAAACTGCCTCAGGTAGTTGAGTCATTAGATAGCGATAGGTATCAACAAAAGGCAGCCTCACATCATTAGTGCTAATGATGTCTCAGGCTTACATTTGAAAAATGACATATGGACTTCAGAATAATTTAAGTTGACTTCAGTGGGGGATATTTACTGCAGGATAGTTTTAAGACAGCCATCGACAGCTCGGAGTAAAGGCACAATAAGAATGATTTCAGCAAAATATTTGTATCAGTGTGTCCTGTGCATTTTTACTGGTCAACTTAATTTTACCATGATGGCTAATCAATTTTCAGCTGTGAACGATAGCATACATATATACTAATGAGTCATCAAGTTGACCTCAAGCAATTATTTTTCTTAGATCCCTCAGCAAAATATGACTAAAACTTAGCTAAATTTTGCGATCTATTAAAGAACATAAAATCCTTTTCAAATATTACCAAAAATGCCTTAAAAAGTCCTAAATCTTGGATTCCCTGAAACTATTCAAATGTTTATTTTATTTTTTCTTGAATTTTAATTACTTACTTAGTTTCTTCTTAAATACTGAGGCTAAATAGAACATAAAGCATGAATAAGCCATTAGAGACTATAGTTCCTCAATCATTATGTGGTTTTGATATTGAGAGTGAAAAAATCATATGAAAGTAAAGTCCAGACATGTTCTCTATTGT
This sequence comes from Cacajao melanocephalus, assembly GCA_963573385.1. NCBI lineage: Eukaryota > Metazoa > Chordata > Mammalia > Primates > Pitheciidae > Cacajao > Cacajao melanocephalus. The sequence goes on along the minus strand of CAUYLG010050247.1, from coordinate 11,046 downwards.
AATCCAGTAACTTGTATTTTCAAAATTAAATAAAAATAGGACTATTAAATTACCAGGTGATAGGAAAGTAAACTAGTTCAAAATAGAAAAAAAATCATATTAAATTACTTCTGTGTTGTGAAGTATTGTAAAAAAAAAGGAACTACATAGATACAAAATGATTACAATGCTCCAAACATGTTTGGTCTTCTTGGGAGCAAGTTGTACTCTCAAAAAAACAAAATGTTTTATAATTTCTAACTTATTTTGACATATTCCTTTTCTATTGATGTCTCAACCCTCTGTAACCTAGCTTCCATTCCCCACCAGAACAGGCAAAATAAAAGTTGTCATAAAACATCAGTTACCTACTAATTTCTAAAATCAGTGTCCCCTTTATGTCAGGGTAGCATTTTGCACTTGGCTCCATTAAATGCTTTATTTGATTTTAACATCACCTCTTCCTTGGTACTAACCAGACCTCTCTATTCTCTTCTTGTCAAGGGGCAATTTTTTCTTTTTTGTATTTATTTTTAATTGACACATAATAATTGTACATATTTATGGCATAGAGTGTTATGTGTCGATACACATGTAGAATGTGTTAAGAACAAATTGGAGTAATTAGCACATTCATCATCTTAAACATCGCTGCTTTGTGTTGAGAACATTCAAAATCCACTCTCATCACTATGTTGAAATACACAATATATTATTGGTTTTTCTCTAACTGAATGTTTGAAAATGATATAACGAAGTTTATAGTCCCTTCCTTTTTATTTGTTTTTAATAATCATCTTCTTCTGTGAGATGATTGTCTATTCATATGTCTGCCATGACATATAATTTCTGGCAAGATCTAACTGGTGAGTAGTTCACTAATTTACCCAACTATGTGGTACATGTCTTTGGAGGCATTATGGGTGTCTCAGAGTCTATTTGTCCATGCAGAATTAATTACTTTCTGTTTCCCTAGGTAGTGCAAAGTAAAGCGAGAATAAACAGTAATAAAACCATACAAAGACAGCCTGTTCTGATTGTATTCATTACTTTTTGAGTGGGGTCGATGGGCACTCATCCTCTAAACTGAAAGAAACCCTGAACATATTGGTCCTTGTCACTCACTATGAACCCATTCCCCATATTATATCTGGTACCCAATTTCATAGCTTTCAGTTTCTAAACATTATTTTATCAGGTCTTATTTTAACATCATTGCTTTTACTTTAGGCCATCAATATTTCCTTTTAAACTATTGTTCCTGCCCTTCCTTATAGCTTTGAGTATCTCCTCACTGCCAAGTGGAACCCTATGTTTTTTAGAAATTTGCTTCAACCTACCTTTAAAACCCATCTCCTGATTTTTTTGTGAATTTAACTAAAATAAAAGCAGTTTTTCTTGTGGATATTAACAAAAGCTTTAACTAATAGGTTGCAATAATTTTATTTGTTTAAGGCCAGTTAAATTATAATTACCAATTTTTAAATCAATAAGAGTAAGAAAAGTTATTTGTGTAATAATTTATATCTAAGACCATAAAATCAAATTGTTTACATAAAGCTCAATAGCAAATTGCTAGCTAAAGTTTTCTTTTTTCAGTTTCTCATGAAAGTTGCTTCAAAATTATAACAACAAAGCTGAAGAAAGCTATATATTTTGCAAGATGTAAGATTTGCGTTGTCAGCAATCAACTTGGACTAAAATTCAACTAGAAACTATTATGTTAAGCAACTAATATCAGCAATGTTTTCTTCAGCAAGTAAATATTCTAAGAAGGCAGAATTTAATGCTACTAAGTAAGGGTGCTATATAAAATTTTTTATGTTTTTTCTTCAGAGAGTTAAAAATGAAAATTTCATGTATGAAACATGTATAGTTCTTAATTCTTTCTTTCCATTTTAAAAATATAATTTTCCTTCAAGCTGATAAAAATATCAAAAACGTAACAAGAGGAGTAGTTGCTAGGAATAACTTTATATGTGTGTGTATAGATATATACATATATATGTATATAGTTCATTAACAAAGTTGACTACTTAAGGGAAGACAATATTTTGGCTTTCCATCTGCCATCTCACCCTCAACCCTATGTTGGCCATTAACAATTGCTTTTAAACCTCCTCCTCCCATAATACCCCCAAAAATTGTTAAACTGTAGCATCTTTAAACTCAGACTGAACCAAACATTCCTATTTTAATGTTATGATTTATCTAAATTCTGATGTGCAGCACAGTGCAAATGATATCATTTAAATTGAATTTTAATGGGGGCAAAAAGAAAGACAGTTTGTAATTTCTCATATTTCGCTAAATATATTAACTGTCTCAAGGAACAGCTTTCTGAGCCAAGTCGTATGCATCATTGTAAATTGGTGGTATAGAAAAACATGGAAACAAATATTTCTTTATATTGCGTGTAATTGGGATAAAATCAACAGCCTAGAGACTGAAGGGCATAACCTAGTTACCCTTTCTGACTTTCAAATAACCATTTATCATAGGATTTCTGCCCTCAAGTGAACCTGCTGTATTCTTTCAATGGGACTTAGCAAGTAAACTAAATCAAGCTCTTGTTCTAAATACGATTTACCACTTTGACACTTCAGCCTCAGTGTAAATGAGGCAAATGGGATAAGATCTAAGTATTTTTGCCTTTCTTTTCACAAAATATATAAATATTCCAAAACTAAGCCTGGATTTTGGGTATGTAGACCAGCATGCTACATATTTGTTTATTATAACACTTTCGATTTCTCCATCTTCACAATTTTCCTCCGATCAAGATTTCTTTGTCTTATAGGTTCTATTTATAAATAGTGTTGTGACATTCATATACTCTCACATATTTTAATTTCTTAGAACAATTTCCATATTAGTATCTAGACTTCACACTGTAGGGAGACATTACAGTGTTTGAAACATACTGCATTTTGTTACAGTCATTCAAAATACTGCCTTAAGCATCACTGCCTCCATCAGCGCCTCTGCATATGCCAAATATCTGGAAAGATCTATTAACAGATGCCTGTTTACTCTAAAGCGATATTAACATTCCTTATTAGACTGAATTAATTGATTGAGTATAGTAGAGGAGTGACTTGCATAGAAGATGTGTGTGCCTCCAGGAACAGCAAGCCTTATCAGCTGGTTACCTATAAGCCTTTTCCACATTAAACTTGTGTGTCCCGTGTCACAGGCAGAGCCTAGTGCTCTGTACACAAGAAAGATGTTTATTGGATGCATGTCAATTTTCATCTGTTTAGTGGAAATACTTTTAATAACTGCTTAATCCAATCCACCTTTATATCTAGATAGATTCCTAAGAATACATAGTATTTTGTTTTTGTTTTTAACCATTGTGTTAGTGGGACACAATCTTCCTAGAAAGTAATCTGTGCAATAGCCCTGAGCAGCCAATAACATAGTAATAACAATAATTATCATTATCACATCATTATAGCAAGTTACAGTACATAATATTGCAGTAAGTTTTTAATACAATATTTTATTGAAGTTGGTAAAAACCCTGTGAGGTAAGTAGTATTTTTCTTATATAGGAGCTTCTCAATAATTGTTAATTTCTTACTTCTTCATATAGATTATTTCCCAAAGCCATGACTAGAAAGTGACAAAATTTGAACAAAAACTTGTTTTTCTGATTCCTAAGGTCTGTGTTTTTTCACTAAACAACAGGTGACTGCAAAGAACAACAATTGTCACAATAAAAGTCACCAAATTTCGGCTCTAGATTATACAGGAATCCCAACAAAATTTTTAGTTATTTGAATAATATAAAGGCATCTACTTGGGTGTCGATCACACTTTTTTTTAATGCCTAGATCTCCTGACCAGTAAGTTAGCAAAAGTGGATGTATAAGCTTTAAATAATGTATCCTAAAGACTTCCTTCCATTTAATAAAGCTAGATTGAAACCAACAGAGTTTTCTATATTGAGATAATATAAAATTATTTTGCCCTACTCTGGAAAATTTAAATCAGGTAGGTAAACTTTATGATATGGTGACAAGACTGTGCAAAGTATTTACTCTAATTCTCTGAACCTCCGTTCTTTGATTTGTAAAATAGAGATAATAAACCCATTTAAACATAGGTGCAAAGTAATTTTCACTATTTCTGGTAACATAGTAAATATGCAATAGAAGTCAGACATTATTATTTGAGTTTTAAAAAAAATAATGCATTATTCCAGTGTGTTTAAATAATAAATGTATCCCTAAAAACCTAGCAAAAGACAAACTATATGTTAAAGCATAAACTATTGAAAAAATATAGCTCTAAAGAACAAGTGTAATTGCATATAGCATATATTAATTAAAAGGGGAATGTATCTTCATTTTTTACTTTCTGTAGTTTATAGTCATTCCTAATTAATGGTTTCTTTAGATCTCCTAAAGAGTGAAAATTTATGTAAACAATTAGATTACTGTTTTTCTGTGCCCTTTGCTTCTTGTTCTTCCTTTTTGTCTTTCTTTCTTCCATTTATTGCTTTTTTTCTCTTTCTTTTTTTCTGTTTTTCTCAACTTTTCTTGAGGTTCCACAGGCATTAACCTATAGGCATTCTCCCAAGTCACTTGGTTAATTTTGTGGCAGTGATTGAGTTTCCAGCATACCTTTAGTGACTTGGTATCATTCTGTGATGGAATTTCTGGGCCCCATTGTTCCAGAGCAGTAATAGTAGAGAAAAAATATACAGAAATCTGTATAACTAATGCTTCTTAGATGCTCAGTAAATGTTTGTCCAATAGACAAAATATCTTTGCCAACTCTTTAATTTCTAAGATTTATCTTATTTTAAATAATTTTACTATTATAATCTATAACATATCCATATGTAAGAAAAATAGATATCACTATTATGGAAAAATGACATGCTATTAGTGCTTGTTAGTAGGAAAATACAATATATTTTCTTATTTATCTATGGAGAAGTCAAAATAACTAAATCCAAGAAAAGCATGCAAATATTTTTCTACCAATGAGTCAGTAGGGATATTAATTTGAATAATAGGTTAAAAATGATCTGAGAAAAAGTACACATTAGTGTCGCAAAAGCACACATCTAAAAACCAGTTAATATAATTCTATGAATATAGCTTAGGAAATATTAAACTTTCAATAATAAAATCGATTTGGCTACAACTCTTCATAAAGAAATGAAACCACTAAAATTTAAAGCCTCTGCCGTGTGATGTTTAACAGGAAATTTTACAAGCACATCACGTTATCTGAAATTTCCTCATGAAAAAATTTTAGGGATTTTTAAAAAAAATTGTTTTTTCCTGTAGATGCTTATAGATTAAGTGCTAATTCAACAAAACTACAGTCTTTGTTTGTGTGTGTACATATATATGTGCATTATAGATGCATATGTACAGAAATCCATAAATTTATGTATGTATTGAAAACATGTTTCTATTAATTAGTGCTTATGCTTTGACTGTACATTTTGAATCTATATACAATATTTTTACTATGTTTTTTGGTTCAATGTATTGAAAAGATAATTAGAATAGATTTTCTGATCACCTTTATGCTTGGTATAATTGAATAGACTATTTGGGCTTTACCTCTTTAAAAGTATTTCTGGCAGCCTTGGAAACGTCAATTTATATGTTTATAATTGTTTGAAAGTGCATCCATAAAATTTTTTAAGATAAATCTTTTTAAGATGATAAATTTACAAGATCTCTGAAGAATAGTCTTCACTATATTTGGAGACTAATTACTGTTTTATTTACTGTTGATGAAACTTTGACCTTCATCCCATATATACTCTTCAAACACTCCCTGTATCCACAAATTGTCTGTACTTAAAAGCATAAAGGTTGAGCATTTTCTTAGAAGTCTAATATTTACATTGTTGTAATACTAAAGTCTGAGTCACTGTTTTGCAGATCTCAGGCCTCAACTATGAATTAATATTTATTTTTCAAGCTTTTTCTCTTACCCCAGTTTTTTCTCTCATGTCCTTTTTTTTTTTAAGTTTGCCAAGAAGGTGATAAATAAATCATGCCTACGGACTATAATAACACTAAGCAAATTTGTTTATTCTTATATGAAATTGTTGTAGTTTATAATTGTTAGACAAATTTTTATATCATGGTATTGAACTAAAGAGAGAAATAAGGAGGAAATAAAATGCACTTAAAAAGTAAATGATATTATTCAACTTGATAAGTATAAAAATTGATGAAAATAAAAGTGTTTTATTATCCAAATATAGTCTATTTTACAGAGCACTGGATTGTAAACTAAAAGTAGTTAGGGCAACATCTGTTTGGCTTACCTATGTTACTCAAGCTTCTAACAAAGAACTTGGAAAATTCTAGTTAAAAGATTTGTTAAGTGAGTCATATAGATTATATGTAAGATAAGAAATCAGCATGAACTATGTCGTGCATATGTTTAGCTTAGAAATGAACTAGAGTGCAGTAATGCACCATGGCACAGGTATGCCTACATAACAAACCTGCATGTTCTGCATATGTAACCCTGAACTTAAAGTTAAAAAAAAAAAAAAAAAAGAAAAAAGAAAAAAAAAGGAACTAGAGTGGAATGTCTTCCAAAGACAAGATAAATATGGAACTTTAAATAAAGATTTATTAATTCATTCAATCAATCAGCATTTGTAGAATATATTATTCATTACCAGGCTAGAAACTGAAGATAGAAGATATAAGACTTGAACCCCATACCTAGTTTCTAAAGAAGATATTATATCCCATGAAAAAAAAATGCATTAATTTGTAAGTATTAAAAACATTCAGTGCTCATAGTGGAAAAGGCAAATTTTACCATTTAATAGGAAAATTGCTTGTAAAATATTTTGATTACCTCATTTGTTAAAATAATTTATAAATTATTTCAATTTATTATTTAAAAATCAATAATTAAAAATCAATAAATTATTAATTTAAAAACCAATAATTTATTAATAAAATTACCAGAAAAATTTGGAATCATAAAATGTTTTTATTAATTCATTTGATAAAATAATTTATAAATCATTTCAATTTATTATTTAAAAATCAATAATTTATCAATTAGGCAGATAATGTATTTGAGATAGTGAAGACAGAAAATCTCATTTGCAGGAGGGCTGACAAACAAAATGCATTTGAAGAATAATCTTTGTTCTTCATGAAGCACTGATTTTCTCTGCATGCCTTGTGAGATCAAAGAGGGGAGAAGAGTGTTGGATAGATCTTTGACTGTTTTTACATTTGAGCAGGACTCTGCTTTAAAACTAGTTTTTTTTTCTCCTTTTCAGAAGAGTTATCTGAATTTTTAATATCAAACCTTACAAAACAGAAAGCAAAGAAGAAAGAGTAGTTATGGGTTTATATCATACTCAATTATACATGAAATACTGTCACAAAGATTTTTAACCCAAGCGAGAATAGAGTCAGCTGTAAATGTCTGTGGGAAAAAGGAAACAAATCTTTAACTAGGAGTAGAAATTATTTCCTAAACAGCATTGCTTCTCTTCTTTAATCAGTCAAGCCCTAGTCAGTTCTTTGTTGCATTTCTCAACCCTACAATTGGCCATTCTTCCTCCAACTTCATTATTTTATTTAAAATGATTCTATCTAACTACAAAAGCATTTATCTGAGCTGTCATGAAAATATCTCGTTGGTAATCAGTAAGTTAGGGTAACACTAGCCACATTAACAAATGGCTAAATTAATATCTATTTTTATCTTTTTATCCATTATCTTCCTATATCATTTTTCTTGATCAAGTAGGCAATATTTTATCTTCTATATCACCTTATATATAAATAGCACTCTATATAGTTAGAATTTACACTTTCTAAAATTCTGGAACCACTAAGAAAATAATTATTAAATTGAATATGATTGTGGCAGTCTCCAATGGTATCACCAGTTTCCTACTAAAAAGAAAAAAATTCCATTCCTTATTGTGAGATTATATGCTACAAACTGAACTTCACATGATAGAATTTTCAAAGTTCAGGTCTTAGATTTGTATTAATATCTAATAGATTAATTTTTTTTCATTATGCACTGTGAGGTCTAGATTTAGACCTTACATAATGTACTATTTTGCCTTCAGGAAACATTTGGCAATGTCTGCAGATATTTTTGGTTGTCACACTGGAAACGGTGATGCTACTGACATCTAGTGGGTAGGGTGCAGAAATGCTGTTACACATAGTACGATGTACAGCACGGCCTCCCAGGAGAATTACTTGTGGCAACTGTGGCAAGATTGAAAAAATCTTTACATGATGGTACATAATAATGCATTTTATTCTCATGACAACCCTTAGGCTACACACTAATATGCCAATATGTTTTATCTAAAAATACTGAGCCACGGTGATGTTAAGCAAAATTTTCTAATTCACAGAGCTGGAATAGAAACCCAGATAACTTGGATCCAAAAATCTCTCACTTAACCTCCATTCTAGCGTCTCTTCATATTTTCTAGGATTTTTCCCTTAAGTTTATCACTGAGTACCATAGCTTTACAGCATTTTTATAAATGGGATTAATATAAAAATTTTGTTTACCTCCTTCCTCCTTTGCAATCAATTACTAAATCTTCCATACAATGGAGCAAATAAATTATTCATCCAACCAATCAGCATTCTCTGTTTTGATTCTGTTTCAGGTTTATGATAGGAATTGTAGACTAGAAAGAAAACTAGGTTTGACTAATGTAAGAAATGCAAGCCAGTGCTCAATTTTGTTGGCTCAATGGTGTCTACTAAAGCAGTTCATAGAAGAGGAAGATTGCTGTATGCTTGAACCACAGGGAAAAACTTCAGAGAGGAAGTCAGGCTGGAGCTGAACCTTTTACAGTGCTCCTGATTTATTTGAGTCCTCTTGTTTGTATATCTACTTCACTCTCATAACTTTTCTCCTTTCCAATGTTTCACTTAATTAAATCCAATACATATTTACTGAGAATGAACTGTGTGTTCATCTCTTCTTTAGACACTGCAAACATCATGAAGTGTTTTTACAATTTTTGCCTGTAAGAAAATGAAAGTCCAAAGAGACAAGGTATGGTTAGACTAGAAGTTATATAATAGTAAAAGAAAAATACATGAGAGATATTGAAATAGTACATAATTAAGTATTAAGATAACTATATGAATAGTAAAATAAACCAAAGCAGAGAGTATTATTTATTTTTAAGATGTAAAGACGGGGGGTGTGTTTGTGGTAGAGATGAGCTTAATTGGGGCTTTGGTTAAGGTAAATGAAGTGGGGAATGGAAGGCTTTCCAAATTATAAGACCAATCAGAATGAAGTCACAGATATGAGAGTGAGCATGGCAGTTCATACCTAAACACCTTCTCTTTTTTTTTTTTTTTTTTGGTAAACTATCTTAAAATGCATATTTCATTAGCAAAGGACATGTTCATTCTGTGATATTTGCACTGGTAACTTTATATAAATTTGATTAGTTTTGAATGTGCTAATCTACATTTGAATCTACATTCCATAGGTAGATTGATTCATTTATTGAATAATGAATTGTTGTTATTGGTTTAGCCATTCTTTTAGATAAGAAAGCCATAACTATATTTAATTTTCTCACCAAAAATAACCTAAGAACGTGGTAGGGCTAGGGATAGATCTATTTCTTTTTAAGTTCACCTCTTTAGGAACACTCTCTTCCCATTTTAGCAATCTAACAGTATCTGATATATATGGTAGTTCACATATATTGAATACGATGTAATTTGTCAGAAATATCTCTGAAGATAACCTAAAGGAAAGATGATAATTCTAAATTTACTTTTACTTCTCTTACTACTTATTTTCAAAGCTGAATACTGCTTTTATTTAGGTCTCCTCAAACACTTTTGCTGCTTATTCAATGAAAATTTAATATTATTAAATTTAATGTTTTTTTGAGAATAATTATAGTCTATTAGTTAAGAACAGAAGCTTTGAAGTTAGACTGAAAAGCTGTAATTCCAGTGAGCTATTGTAATTTTTACTTTTGATCTTTAAAGTTATATATCATATAAGTACACATAATATACATATGAATATATTATATACATGCTGCATACATGTGTGTATATATACAGTGTCTAGTTCATGGTAAAAATTTAGTGCATATTAAAATCTTACTATGTTTTTATAATGATAATGATCCAAAATTTATGAAAGTTCAAAAATAAAAATAGATTAAAAGTTTTTATCAATTCATACTTAGCTAGGGATGAATAAATACATACAGATGATTTGGTTTAAAATCTTAGAATTTCTTTATTTTTTTTTTATTGCACTTTATGTTCTAGGATACATGTGCAGAACATCCAGGATTGTTGCATAGGTACAAACATCAATGTGGTTTGCTGCCTCCACCCCCCCATCACCTATATCTGGTATTTCTCCCCATGTTATCCCTCCTCAACCTCCCTACCCCCTGCTGTCCCTCTTTTATTCCCGCTCAACAGACCTCAGTGTATGATACTCTCCTCCCTGTGTCCATATGTTCTCATTGTTCAACACCTGCCTATGAATGAGAACATGCAGTGTTTGATTTTCTGTTCTTGTGTCAGTTTGCTGAGAACGATGGTTTCCAGATTCATCCAAGTCCCTCTACAAAGGACATGAACTCACCGTTTTTATGGTTGCATGGTATTCCACGGTGTATATGTGCCACATTTTCCTTGTCCAGTCTATCATCAATGGGCATTTGTGTTGGTTCCAGGTCTTTGCTATTGTAAACAGAGCCACAGTGAACATACATGTGCATGTGTCTTTATACTAGAACGATTTCTAATCCTTTGGATATATACCCAGTAATGGGATTTCTGGGTCAAATGGAATTTCTATTTCTAGGTCCTTGAGGAATCACCACGCTGTCTTCCACAGTGGTTGAACTAATTTACATTCCCACCAAAGTGGAAAACTGTTCCTATTTCTCCACATCCTCTCTAGTATCTGTTGTCTCCAGATTTTTTAATGATCGCCATTCTAAGTGGCGTGAGATGGTATCTCAATGTGGTTTTGATTTGCATTTATCTAATGACCAGTGATGATGAGCATTTTTTC
>CAUYLG010050245.1:0-15047 GCA_963573385.1 Cacajao melanocephalus | reverse complement strand
CCGAGGCGGGCAGATCACGAGGTCAAGAGATCGAGACCATCCTGGCCAACATGGTGAAACCCTGTCTCTACTAAAAACACAAAAAAATTTGCTGGGCATGGTAGCGCACGCCTGTAGTCCCAGCTACTCGGGAGGGTGAGGCAGGAGAAATGCTTGAACCCGGGAGGTGGTGGAGATTGCAGTGAGCCGAGGTAGTGCCACTGCACTCCAGCCTGGCACCTGGTGATGGAGTGAGACTCTGTCTCAAATAAAAAAAAATAAAACTCTCTCTCTCTCTCTCTCTCTCTGTCTCAAACACACACACACATACACACACAAATACAGTATATTATTTGGCAATAAGGAATAAGGCAGAGTGCAGTGGCTCATGCCTATAATTCCAGCACGTTGGGAGGCCAAGTTGGGAGGACTGCTTGAGCATAGGAGTTGAGAAACCAGCCCGGGCAACATGGCTATGGCAAGACCCTATCTCTCTACAAGAAATAGAAATAAAAAAATTAGCTAGACATGTTTGTGGTCCCAGCTACTTGGGAGGCTGAGGCAGGAGGATCACTTAAGTCCAGGAGGTCAAGGCTGCAGTGAGCTGTGTTTGCACTACTGCACTCTAGCCTGAGCAGCAGAGTGAGACCCCATCTCAAAAAACTTTAAAAATTAATTTTTTTTTTTGAGACAGAGTTTTGCTCTTATTGCACAGGCTGGAGTGAGATGGTGCGATCTTGGCTCACCACAACCTCCGTCTCCCACGTTCAAGAGATTCTCCTGCCTCAGCCTCCTGAGTAGCTGGGATTATAGGCATGCACCACCATGCTCAGCTAATTTTTGAATTTTCAGTAGAGACAGCATTTCTCCATGTTGGTCAGGCTGGTCTTGAACTCCCGACCTCAGGTGATCTGTCCGCCTCGGCCTCCCAAAGTGCTGGGATTACAGGCGTGAGCCACTGCACCCAGCCTAAAAATTAAATTTTTTTTACAAAAGGAGTAAAATGTTGATACACTTTATATAAAATAAATGAACAGGAATAAAGGAATAAAATGTTGCTATATCATAGATAAACCTTGAAAATATCATGTTAAGTAAAAGAAGCCAAACACACAAAGCCATACATTCTATGATTCCATTTATATGAAATGCTCAGAATAGACAAATCCATATGGACAAATGTTGCCAGGGGTTGTGGGCAAGGGGAAATGGTGAGTGACCGTTACAGGGTACTAGGTTTCTTTTTGGGTTGATGCAGATATTCTTCTAGGTTTAAACTAATACACAGAATAATTGACTTGCCTAAAATGACAACAGAACCCACACATTTACCTCTACACTTTCAGTCCTCTCTCTGAAACCAATACCTCACGTGCGCATAACACTCACCTGGTCCTTTGGCTTTTGTTCTTTGATTAGGGGCTGCAGAGGCTTCAGTGGTTCATTCTTTTCCCCAGTGACGTCAGAGGACCACATGGGAACCAGGTTTTCAGGCTGAGCACTGGATTTAGTGTTGTCCTGCGGCATCTCCTCTTCCACTTGAGAAATACTGCATTTACCTTCTAACTCATTAGAGGCATCCAAGTGTGTTGGCTGATTCTCCTGAACAAAGCCATCGCTCACTGAGTCCTTCCCTTTTGCAGGTAAGATGTCAATATTTACCCTACTGATTGTGGCTAGTTCTGTGGTATTGCTCAAGTCCTGTTTGCAGGTATGGGCTTTCAGGCTGGTAGGTGACTTCAAGGGACCAGAGACCCTGGGTTTCTCCTCGGACAAACATTTGCCTTCAACCTGAATGAAAACATGTTTGGAAATTATTATAGTACACCTCACATCACATACAAAAATCAACTCAAAATGCAACAACAGGTTTCTCAAAAAGTTAAACATGGAATTAACCATATGACCCAGCAATTCCACTCCTAAGTATATACTCCAAGGAACTGAAAGCAGGGACTCAAGAAATTGTACACCAATGTTTATGGCAGCTTTATTCAAAATAGCCAAAAGGTGGAAACAACCAGAAAGTCCATTGGCAGATGAAGGGATAAACAAAATGTAGCAAATACTGCTGGGTGTGGTGGCTCACGCCTATAATTCCAGCACTTTGGGAGGCTGAGGCAAGTGAATCACTTGAGGACAGGAGCTGGAGACCAGGAGCTGGAGACCCAGGAGCTTGAGACCAGCCTGGGCAACATAGTGAAACCCCATCTCTACTAAAAATACAAAAATTAGCCGGGCATGGTGGTGCACATCTGTAGTCCCAGGTATTTGGGAGGCGGATGCAGGAGGACTGCTTAAGCCTGGGAGGTGGAGGGTGTAGTGAGCCGAGAGACCACCACTGCATTCCAGCCTGGGTGACAGGAGTGAAAATGTGGCAAATACATACAATAGAATATTACTAATCCATAGAAAGGAATGAAGTTCTGATACATGCTAAAACATGAATGAACCCTAAAAACATGCTAAGTAAAATAAGCCAAGCTGAGTGCAGTGGCTCACACCTATCATCCCAGCACTTTGGTAGGCAGAGTCAGGAGGATCACTTGAGCTCCGGAGTTTGAGACAAGCCTAGGCAATATGGCAAAACCACATTTCTACAAAAAAAATACAAAAAAAAAAATTAGATGTGCATGTTGGCAAGTGCCTGTAGTCTCAGCTACTTGTAAGGCTGAGGTGGGAGGACTGCTTGAGCCAGGAGGTCAAAGCTGCAGTGAGCCGTGATTGCTGCACTCCAGCCTGGTTAACACAGTGAGATCCTGTCTCAGAAAAGAAAAGAAATAAGCTAGGGCAGGGAGCAAGCAGGGGCAGGACTGACACTGTGGCCAGAGATGCTGCTAGGCCGCAAAGGCAATGGGCAGCTGGGAACTCTAATTGAAGGCACAGAGATGAGGCACAATGACCGGAAGGCTGGTAAATTGAATGCTGAGAACAGAAGAGTCTGATGACAGACTACTGAATTTCCTTGGAGTACAAATTATGAACCCTTTCTGGATCAGGAACAAGGCAAGAATGCCCGTTTCCACCTCTTCTAGTCAATATAGTACTAGAAGTTCTAGCCAGAGCAATTAAGCAAGAAAAAAAAAAGGCATCAAAACTAGAAAAGAAATAAAATTATCACCTTTTGCAGATAAGATCTTGCATGTAGAAAACCCTAGATTCCACACACAAAAACTGTTGGAACTAATAAATGAATTGAGCAAGGTAGCAAGAGGGGAAGTCAATACATAAAAATCAGTTGCATTTCTATACACTAACAATAGGCAATCTGAGAAGCAAATTACAAGAACAAATCAATTTACAACAGTATCAAAAAGAGTAAAATAATTAGGAATTAACCAAAAGGTGGAAGAAAGACTTACATAGTGAAATCTACAAAATAGTGCTGAAAGAAATTTAAAGAAGACATAAATGGAAACACATCCCATATTCATGGGTTAGAAGACTTAACATTGTTCTTTTTTTCTCTTTTTACAATTAGGCATCTCCTTGAGGAGAACTTAATGTTGTTAATATATTAATACTACTCACAGCAATCTATAGACTCAATCTAATCCCTATAAAAATCCCAATAACATTCTTTGCAAGAACAGAAATATCCATCCTAAAATTCACATGGAGGCCGGGCTCAGTGGCTCACGCCTGTAATTCTAGCACTTTGGGAGGCCGAGGTGGGTGGATCACCTGAGGTCAGGAGTTCAAGACCAGCCTGGTCATCATGGTGAAACTCCATCTTATTAAAAAAATAATAATAAAATAAAATTCACATGGAATCTCAAGGGATCCCAAATAGTCAAAGCAATCTTGAAAAAGAAAAATAAAGATGTAGGACTCGTGTCTCGTGATTTTAAAACATACTACAAAACTACATAATCAAAACAGTGTAATATTGGTATAAAAACAGACATTAGACATAGAAACCAATGGAACAGAATGGGGAACCCAGAAATAAACCTTCACATATATGGTCAAATGATTTTTGACAAAGGTGCCAAGATCATTTGATGCGGAAAGGACAGCTTTTACAACAAATAATGCTGAAAAAACTAGATATCCACACACAGAAGAATGAAGCCAGACCTCTACCTGACACCATATATAAAAATTAACGAGGCTGGGCACGGTGGCTCAAGCCTGTAATCCCAGCACTTTGGGAGGCCGAGGCGGGTGGATCATGAGGTCAAGAGATCGAGACCATCCTAGCCAACATGGTGAAACCCCGTCTCTATTAAAATAAAAAAAAAATTAGCTGGGCATGGTGGCATGCGCCTGTAGTCCCAGCTACTCGGGAAGCTGAGGCAGGAGAATTGCTTGAACCCAGAAGGCGGAGGTTGCAGTGAGCTGAGGTTGCGCCACTGCACTCCAGCTTGGTGCCTGGTGACGGAGCGAGACTCTGTCTCAAAAAAAAAAAAAAAAAAAAAAAATTAACGGCCGGGCATGGTGGCTCACGCCTGTAATCCCAGCACTTTGGGAGGCCAAGGCAGGTGGATCACCTGAGGTCGGGAGTTCAAGACCAGCCTGACCAACACGGAGAAACCCCATCTCTACTAAAAATACAAAAAAAATTGCCGGGCATGGTGGCACATGCCTGTAATCCCAGCTACTCAGAAGGCCGAGGCAGGAGAATTGCTTGAAACCAGGAGGTGGAGGTTGCAGTGAGCCAAGATCACACCATTGCACTCCAGCCTGGGCAACAAGAGAGAAATTCCGTCTCAAAAAAAAAAAAAAAAATTAACTCAAAATGGACAAAAAACCTAAATGTTAAGACCTAAAACTATAAAACTCTCAGAAGACATAAGGCAAAGACTTCACAACTTTGGATTTGGCAATTATTTTCTGGATAGGACACCAAAAGCAAAAGCAACACAAGAAAAAGACAAATTGGATTTCATAAAAATTAAAAATTTTGTGCATCAAAAGATACTATCAACAGAGTAAAAAGGCAACCCACAAAATGAGAGAAAATATTTATAAATTATATATGTGATAAGGGATTGACATCTTGAATAGGAGAACTCCTGAAACAGCAAAAAATGAATGACCCAACTCAAAAATGGGCAAAGGACTTGAATAGCCATTTCTCCCAAAAAGATATGCAAACAGCCAATAAGCACATGAAAAATGCTTAATATAACTAATCACTAAGGAAATGCAAATCAAAACTGCAATGATACCACCTCATGCCCATTAGGATGGCTATTATTAAAAGACCCCAGAAAATAACAAGTATTGGTGAGAATGTAGAGAAACTGGAACCTTCATGCACTGCTCATAGGAATGTAAAATGATACAGAAGTTGTAGAAAACAGTTCTGCGGGTCCTCGAAAAGTTAAAAGTACAATTACCATGTGATCAGCTTCTGGTTATATACCCAAAAAAATAGAAATCAGGGTCTTGGCTCATGCCTGTAATCCCAGCACTTTGGGGGGCAGAGGCGGGTGGATCACCTGAGGTCAGGAGTTTGAGGCCAGCCTGGCCAACATGGTAAAACCCCATCTCTACTAAAAATACAAAAATTAGCTGGATGTGGTGACAAATGCCTACAATCCCAACTACATGGGAGGCTAAGGCAGGAGAATCACTTGAACCCAGGAGGCAGAGGTTACAGTGAGCTAAGATGGCACCATTGCACTCCACCCTGGGTGACAGAGCGACACTCCATCTCAAAAAAAAAAAAAAAAAGAAGAAAGAAGGAAATCAGGGTCTCAAAGAAATATGTGTAGACCCATGTTCATAACAGCATTATCCACAGTAGTCAAAAGGTGAAAACAACACAAATGTACATCTGCAGATGAACTGGATAACAAAATGTGGGATTTACATACAACTGAATATTATTCAGCATTAAAAAGGAAGGAAATTCTGACATACGTCACAACATGGATGAACCTTGAAGACACTACGTGAAATGAAATAAGGCAGTCATGAAAGACAAATACTGCATGATCCACTTATCTGAGGTACTTAAAAACTGTGGAGACAGAAAGTAGATTGGTTGCTGCCAGGAACTGGGGTAGTAAGGAATGGGGAGATACTATTTAATGGGAACAGTTTCAGTTTTACAATATGAAAGAGTTATGAAGATGAGTGGTGATGGCTGCACAACATTGTAGATGTATTTATCACTACTGAATTGTACACTTAAAAATGTTTAAGATAGTACATTTTATATTATGTGTATTTTATCATAATTAAAAAAATTAAAACTAAAAATTGGATCCACAACCTAAACATAAGAGAGAAAACTCTGTTAGATGAAACTATGGCATAAACCTTCAAGATGTTGAATTTGGCAAGGGATTCTTAGCTATGACAACAAAAGAAAAAAATAGATACATTGGACTTCATCAAAATTAGAAGCTTTTGTGAAAAGGACATTATCAAAAGAGTGAAAAAAACAAAAAAAATTTTTTTTAATTAATAAAGGAAAGCAAAGACAACCTAGACAATGGAGAAAATATTTGCAGTCGTCTGATAAGGGACTAGTAACTGGAACACTGATTGAGAACTCTTACACCTCAACAACAAAAAGACAAAAAACACCCATTTAAAACTGGGTAGGGGCTGGGTGACGTGGTTCATACCTGTAATCTCAGCACTTTGGGAAGAAAAGGAAGAATTGCTTGAGCCCAGGAGTCAAGACCAGCCTAGGCAACATAGTGAGACCCACCTCTACAAAAATAGTAAGCCAGGCACGGTGATGCGCATCTGTACACCTAGCTAACTAGAAGGCTGAGGTGGGAGGATCCCTTGGGTCTAGAAGTTCAGAGGTTGCAGTGAGCTATGATGATGCCACTGTACTCCAGCCTGGGTGACAGAGCAAGATCCTCTCTGTTAAAAAAGGGAAAAAAAAAAAAAGGCTAGGCACAGTGGCTTATGCCTGTAATCCCAGCACGTTGGGAAGCCAAGGTGGGAGGATCACCTGAGCCCAGGAGTTTGAGATCAGCCTGGGCAATATGGTAAGACCTTGTCTCTATAAATAAAAAATTTAGCCAGGCATGATGGCATGCTGCGGTCCCAGCCACTCAGGAGGCTGAGGTGAGAGGATCACTTGATCCCAAGAGATGGAGGGTACAGTGAACCGTGATCGCACCACTGCACTCCAGCCTGGGCAACAGAGTGAGACCCTGTCTCAAAAAAAAAAAAAAAAAAAGGCAAAAGCTTCAGCAGATATTTCTCCAAAGAGGACATACAAATGGCCAATAAGCATGTGAAAAGATGCTGTATGTCATTAATCATTAGGGAAATACAAATCAAAAATATAATGAAATATCACTTTACACCCACTAGGATGGCTAGAATCGAAAATTTAGAAAATAACAATTGTTGACAAAGATGTGGAGAAATTGGAACCTTTGTGCACGGCTGATGGGAATGTCAAATGGTACAGCCACTGCAGAAAACAGTGCCAACAGTTCCTCAGAAAATCAAACCAAAATTACCATTTGACTCAGCAATTCCACTGCTAGGTATGTATCCAAAAGAATGGAAAACAGGTACTCAACTACTTGCACACAAATGTTCATAGTAACAGCCAAAAGGTGAAAAAAAAAATGTCCACTAATGGATGAATGGATAAACAAATTGTGGTATATCCATACAATGGTAGCCAGACCTAAAAAGAAATGAAGTATTCATACATGCTACATGAATGAACCTTGAAAATATAGTGGAAGACATCAGAAACAAAAGGTCACATATTTAATGATTCTATTTATATGAAATATCCAGGACAGGTAACTTAACAAAGAGAGAAAACACACTGGTAGTTCCCAGGGGCCAGGTGAAGGACTGTTTTATGAGGAAGGGATTCACTGAGGTGATAAAAATGTTTTAGAACTACATGGAAGTGATGGTTGTACAACATTGTGAATGTACTGGCTGCACTTAATTCATCACTATTTAATTATTTATTTTATTTTGTTTTATTCTTATTTTTGAGACAGAGTCTCATTCTGTCACCCAGGCTGGAGTGCAGTGGTATGATCTTGGCTCACTGCAATCTCCAACTCCCGGGTTCAAGCGATTCTCCTGCCTCAGCCTCCCAAGTAGCTGGGATTACAGGCACCCGCCACCATGACCAGCTAATTTTTGTTATCTTTAGTAGAGACGAGGTTTCACCATGTTGGCCAAGCTGGTCTGGAACTCTTGACCTCAAGTAATCTGCCAGCCTCAGCCTCCCAAAATGCAGGGATTATAGGCATGAGCCACCATGCCCAGCCTTAATTGTTTACTTTAAAATGGTTGGTTTCGTTATATAAATTTCACCTAAAAAATTCTTAGTTGTTACAGCACTGACTTCATGAACAATTTGACAGCCCAATTTGGATAAACCTAAATCAATCACCTTAACCAGTATTCTTTCCTTACAATAAAGAATTAATTGTACAACAGAATCTTCAGTAAAGCATTTCACATATAATAATTTACTTAGATGGCCTATTTTTCTAAGTGCAGTTTCTAAAACACATACCCCTTAAAAAGAAACGTACCATTATATATGTCTGGGAATCCTCAGAAGAGTGTGGTTGGGAGTGGATTACTTCATGATTTGATTCTGCCTTTCTGGAAACCACTGTAGCAACAGGCTTGGATTTAGAGTCACCATTTTTAATGCTATTTTTGGAGGTTCTTCTTTATGAAGGAAAAAAGAAAATTATCAAGACATTGAAGATTAAGGGTTTTTATGTATATGTAGGAGTGTGTGTATATACAATGAATTCCCTTACAGAATTGGACCATTTATAGAGAACAGTTTTCTAAAAATCTAAGGGGCATCCTACAAAACACCTGACCAGTAGTCTTTGAAACAATCAAGGTCATAAAAAATAAAGTGAGAAACAATCACTATCAGGACCCCTGATTAGATGTAATATATCCTGGATTGGATCCTGGAACAGAAAAGAGACATTAGAGAAAAAAAACTGGTGAAAGCCAAAGTAAGTCTGGAATTTAGTCAACAGTCGTATTTCTTTCTTTTTTTAAAAACTGAGACAGTTTCACTCTGTCACCCAGGCTAGAGTGCGGTGGCGCGATCTCAGCTCACTGCAACCTCCACTGCCCAGGTTCAAGTGTTTCTTGAGTCTCAGCCTCCCAAGAAACTGGGACTACAGGCGCGTGCCACCATGCCTGGCTAATTTTTTTTTTTTTTCATTAGAGACGGGGTTTCGTCTCTTCTAAATGTGGCCAGACTGGTCTCGAACTCCTGACCTCAAGTGATCTGCCAGCCTCGGCCTCCCAAAGTGCTAGGTTTATAGGCATGAACCACCGCTCCCAACCAAGTCAGTTGTAACATTTCAGTGTTGGTTTCTCAGTTTTGACAAATGCATTAGGGTATGTCATCACAGAAGAAACTAGATAAGGATTATACAGGAACTCTCCACACTAATTTTCCAACTTTTCTGTTTATACAAAATTACTTCAAAATACAAATTCTATGGGAGATTGCCTCACACACGAAGTACCAGGATAATTTTCGTTTTCAAATTTTACATGTTTATAATAATACCACAACTGCTTGGCTACCTTTGAGAGTAAAAATGATTGGTATACTTAGTCCTGACTTATAGAATAAATGTATACAGGAATAATATCCCCAACTATTTTAGTGTGTCATTTCTAAAACTGGGCTAAACCTCTGGAGAATTCAAGAGGAGCATGAAGATCAGTGCACTGGAAGGCCAAAGGTCTACTTGGTGGGAAATTATATAGACAATGTGCACAAAAAGATGGTTCTTTTTTATTCCCTGAGGCGTCTCTAGCACTGCCTTGTCTCTTTCCACATTTAACATGCCACAAGGCAAGAAGGGAAGCCAAACAGATTGTGATAGTTTTGTCCAGCCCTAAGTCTTAGATCCTGGAATACCTGTTTAGTAAAGGTAGAATCTGCAAGTCAAAGCAAGGAACTCTTCTCTAGGGAAGTTATATGAATGAAGGGAGAACTTTATAAAAGCTCTCAGGAATGTGAGCACTACTTTTTAAATATTAGTATCTTATGTAGTGAGATGTATAGGTTTCTCAGATACTCTCTAATTATAATTTCTGAAACATATGCCCTTTTTAAAAAAATTATTTGGCTGCTCCTTGCAAACAGGGCTAACCCATAGGCAGTGCACCCAGAGTAGTACATATGTCCTTTTAAAAAAAAACTTACACTGTATGTCTTAGAACGCTCTGAGGAATGTGACAGTAGTTCTCCAAATTTCTGATTTTAGCAATTAAGCAAATACCAACATGTATTTGAAGACTGGGAGAATATGCCATGCCAAAATATGCTACTTTGGCATAAAGATTATTTTGGGCTAAGGCGCTTTAAAAAGTTAAGTGCAAGAAGGGCACTCTGACCTTCCCTTTTTCTTCTAGAAAGCAGGAGATAAAACTCCCATATGAAACATGTCCTCCCTGTACTAGAAGGAAAGTAAAATTCTTATTATCAAGAATGGAAAGTTGAAACTGAGAGAATTCTATAACAGACCTTATTAAAATAATTCTTATCTTCCTTTAGCCTCTCCACATAGTTTAGTTTTCCACAATTGCCTCTCTTTGTTGAATCAAGCACAAAAGCATTTAGGTTTTGCCACTTCTTTGGGTCTTCATTTTCTTATGAGGGCTCCTGTGTCACATAAAACTTATTCAGGTATTAAATAAATCTATATGCTTTTCTCCTGTTAAATTATAAGTTTAATTATCAAGCTCAGCCAAAAAACCCTAAGAGGGTAGAATTTTGCCTCCTCTACATATGTAATCATGTCATTTTATTTCTTGTTTTTTAAAAAAAACCTCACTATCAATTTTTGCATATGAATATTATAAGAGCCACCCTCTTTTACCCCATCTATTTAGCCCAGCTATTTGCAAGTGAAGTATCTTACATCTTTGTGGCCTCCAAAAAGGAGGAGATTTGGCGCTTTATATAAGGCTGCCTCAGGATGCTCCTCACAGACGGCCTTTCTTCAGGCCTTTTGCTCAGCATTGTTCTTATCAGTTCTGCCAGCTCTGGGCTATAATCTCTTGGCATTGGTGGCAGCTACAAACAAAAATAATACTGTAAATATGACTAATGGTCTTGTGAAACAAAGTAAAATCTGGTAGAGGTTTCCCGATATTTATTTAAAGTCATATATCCACATAAGCAGAAAACAATCAGTATATTAGTCTACAGGAAGTGTACTGTATCCCAGTTGTAAGATAACAAGTTGTAAAATTGTAAAAGTATATCCTTCAATCCAGCAGTCCCATTTGATGACTCTCTCATTCAGGAATAAGAGCATGAGTTTCCTAAAGATTTATGGACCAGGATGTTCAATGCAGTACTGTTCTTGCAGTAGTAAACAACTGGAAACAACATAAGTGTTCATCCATAGGGGATTTGTGGAATTAATTATCATACATTCTTCTTATAGAAACTAGGGTCAGGTGCGGTGGCTCATGCCTGTAATCTCTGCACTTTGGGAGGCAGAGGCAGGCAGATTGCCTGAGGTCAATAGTTCAAGACCAGTCTGGCCAACATGGTGAAACCCCATCTCCACTAAAAATACAAGAAAACTGGCCGGGTGCAGTGGCTCACACCTGTAATCCCAGCACTTTGAGAGGCCAAGGAGGGCAGACTATGAGGTTAGGAGTTGGAGACCAGCCTGGCCAATATGGTGAAACCCTGTCTACTCAGGGTAGAAGTCCCAGCTACTCAGGAGGCTAAGGCAGAAAATCGCTTGAACCCGGGAGGTGGAGGTTGCAGTGAGCCAAGACTGTGCCATTGCACTCCAGCCTGGGCAACAGAGTGAGACTCTGTGTCAAAAAAAAAAAAAATTAGCTGGACATGGTGGCATGCACCTGTAATCCCGGCTACTCAGGAGGCTGAGGCAGAGGAATTGCTTGAACCAGGGAGGTGGAGGCTGATGTGAGTCAAGATCACGCCACTGCACTCTAGGCTGGGCGACAAAGCAAGTCTCCATCTCAAAAAAAAAAAAAAAAAAAAAAAAAGAAACTAGGCAGCAGGTTAAAAAATACAAGAGTTACAGGTACCGACTTGGAAAGATGTCCCTCATATATACAGTCAAAAAAAGTTATGTACCATATTAACTGCCCAATTCCATTTCAGTTTCTTTCAAAAATCTGCGGGTGCACGTATGTGTGCGTGCACACACACAGGCGCGCGCGCACACACACAGAGTTAAGTCTGTATAAAGAGCAAAAAGCCGGAAAGGCAATGTGCCAAATTGCTAGCAATGGTCATCTTGAGGGAATGGGCATAGAAAAACAAAAGAATTTCACTCCCTTCTTGTTTGATTCTTAAGTAGCGGCATTATGAGAAAATTTTACTTTTGTGTCTGTTTTTCAGTACGTTTCAAATTGAAAAATTAAATGAGTTGTGCGATACTAAAATCAGTAGGTGATTCACAGCCTTTGAAACTTAACAGTACATTGGCTGGGGGCAATGGTCACGCCTGCAATCCCAGCATTTTAGGAGGCCAAGGCGGGCAGACCACCTGAGGTCAGGAGTTTGAGACCAGCCTGGCCAACATTGTGAAACCCTGTCTGTACTAAAAATACAAAAATCAGCCAGGTGTGGTGGCATGTACCTGTAATCTCAGCTACTTGGTAAGCTGAAGCATGAGAATTACTTGAACCTGGGAGACGGAGGTTGCAGTGAGCTGAGATCATGCCATTGCACTCCAGTCTGGGAGACAAGAGAAACTCCATCTCAAAAATAAATAAATAAATAAAACTTAACGGTACATGGATGCCTGACACTATAAAGGGCAAATAGCCTCATGGAACTAACATATAAAGCCAGTCACTTTGGCGGCCATATCAGACACAATGCTTTCTGCGGTTCTTAATTAGTTACTGATTATTGTGATGATTATCAAAGGAACGTCAAGTTTGAACAGAGTAAACTCATTTTAAATGTAGCTCATTGAATCATAGGTTGCTTAGAAGAAGATATAAATAGCCTCTCAGGGCATCTGCACATCCTATGACAATAGGCATATGTTTTCAAAAAGCCAATTATTTTGAGCCATTAAGCCATCTTACAGATTAATATTAAGAAATGATTCATCAATCCCTTTTCCTCCAGTCAGACCTTCCCCACAGAAGGGACCCACCATTCCTATCAACCCAATATCAATAATTACTCCATGACTCATCAAAATCATCAATGATTTTGCTAGTAGCTATTTATAAGGCTGCACTATAGAAACACTACTCAATTAGTTCTAGATTATTCTTTACCTTTCCTTCAATAATCCGATAAACTAAAGAATTCATATCTTTTGCATTGAAAGCATGCCTCAGGGTGGCCATTTCATAGACACAGCATCCTAGAGCCCAAACATCAGACTAGAAAACAAAAATAGTAAATGGTTAAATGTCAGAATCACTTATTTACATTTTTTTCCTTTAAAAAAAGAAGACATTTTCCTTAAACAGATTCACAGATAATTCTCTGATGTAACTAATTTCTGAAATTATGAGTACGCTCCCAGAGACAAAGTGAGCCAGCATACAGAGCCCAATCCTACCTTATAGTTGTAGGGTTTGTTTGAGAACAATTCAGGGCTCATATAGTAGGGTGTGCCAATGAGGGTGCTAGCCATGTCACAGTGGTTCTCTAACACCCGGGCAATTCCTAGGTCCCCCACTTTGATGATGTTTGTTCTTGTTAGGAAGACATTTTGAGTTTTCAGATCTCGATGAAGGATGTGTTTTTCATGTAAATACTGAGGAAAGAAATAAGATTTTATTACATATAAATAAATTTAATTATATATTTATTCCTGGCTTATTATATACCATCAGCAATGGCATGAGTTAGAGTCTTTGACCATAAAGAGTAATTGACCATAGGCTGGGTGCACTGGCTCACAGCTGTAATCCCAGCACTTTGGGAGGCTGAGGCGGGCAGATCATGTGAGGTCAGGAGTTTAAGACCAGCCCGATCAACATGGAGAAACTCTGTCTTTACTAAAAATACAAAATTAGCCAGGCATGGTAGTGTATACCTGTAATCCCAGCTAAGGCAGAGGTTGCAGTGAACCAAGATCACACCATTGCACTCTAGCGTGGGCAACAAGAGCGAAATTAGTCTAAAAAAAAAAAAAAAAGAGTAATTGACCATGAAGAGTAACCAACCATACAATTCTTTTATTCAACCAACACCTATCAAACATTATTGCTTTATAATCTCTAAATAAAAGGTCTAATTTACAATTTTTGAAATAAGAAAATTAAGTTCCCTCTACTGACTTGCCCAGTGCCCCTCAAAACTGCTCCCTGGTAGCTTGACAACTATACCATTTTAGCATTACATGAATCCAGTTTAAAAAACATGCTTATAGGCTAGGCGCAGTGGCGGCCAGCACTGTGGGAGGCCAAGGTGGGTGGATCACTTGAGGCACGCGTTCAAGACTAGCCTGGCCAACATGGCAAAACCCCATCTCTACTAAATAAATACAAAACTTAGGTAGGTATGGTTGCACATACCTACAATCCCAGCTACACGGGAGGCTGAGGCACGAGAATCACTTGAACCTAGGAGGCAGAGGTTGCAATGAACCATGATCGTGCCTCTGTACTCCAGCCTGAGTGAGAGAGTAAGACTCTGTCTCAAAAAAAAAAAAAAAACTTACAAACTCCCACTGAAGGTAGGACAACTTACACAGTCAGATGCAGTTCTCTCAGACCCATGAAATCCTCAGCTTAATAATATTTTCGAATATAGCAAGAGCATTTTTATTTAGAGAAAGTATCTTAGAATTTAAACAGGGTCAATTAATTCTGGACAAGTCTGCCCAGTTCCAAAATAGTATTTCATAAATAAGTCTCACTTTTGAGTTATATGTATATCAAAACACAAACTTGTAGGAACGCTTATTCCAGCTCATGGAATGAAGTGTTACCCAGTTCTAAAAAATAAAAAAAAAAAAGGGAGAGAGATCCAAGATGGCCGATTAACAACAGCTCAGGATTGTAGCTCCCAGTGAAAGCGCAGAGAGCGAGTGGACGCCGCACTTTCAGACGAATTTTGGTTGCCCACAGACTAGGAGATTCCCGGCGGAGGAGCCACA